>QAOC01008349.1:9238-198330 GCA_003255005.1 Begonia fuchsioides | reverse complement strand
AGAGGCCGAGGACTTGTTCAACTCCCTGAACACCGCCGGAGGTGAAGAGAAGGCCCAACTCCGGGAGCTCTTGAGCTTGAAGATGGCAGATGGTTCCGCCCAGATCAACACTCGTCCCTTACTCAAAGATCCTGTCGGTCCAAGTGGCTCCTACTATTGTTCCATAATGTGAAAAACCTGGCCTTTTCCGTCCATCAGGCTTGGCTGTTTGCTTCTTCTGTTGTTCTGAATAAGCTCATGCTACGTGCTGGGCATTTGAAATTCAATAAAATGATGCAAACTGTTTGATGAACTGTTCATTTTCTTTTTAATTTTCATTAACTAATTAATTTTTTGAAGCTCTCGTTCAATAAATTTGAATAGTAATGTGTCCCGTTAATCTAAAAGATTTCAACGGTGTGAGTTGCATACTTAGTATTATTTTGTATCAAATTAACTGACTAAGAAGGAAAAAAATGTGAAAATTTATAGGTTTTGAATGGTTCAGACTTCCTATAACTTTAAATAATTTTTTTAATTTAATTATTTACCTGAAATTCAGGCCCAACTTACCCTTAAAGCAATTGTAAAGGCATAGTTGAACAAGTTTTAACGATCTTGGGTATCTTGCCTTGAACATATAATTTTGGTGAGAGTCAAAAAAGAACTAATCCAATATTTTGGTCAACGTCAGAGTGATTCATCGAAGGCAGCTTGAAGCCCTAATTTGGTCTGTTTGAGCACTTAAGATGCAACCATTCTCTGACCCGCAAGCTTCTGCCTTTGCCTCTTGAGGTCTATGTAATGGATTTGATATTGAAGAAAATCCGAGAACCCTTCCCAGATTTCACCTTCACAAGAAAAAAAAACCCACTTTAGATAGCCGGAATCTACCACGAACACCGCCCCCGGTGAAGAGAAGGCCTAACTCCGGGAGTTCTTGAGCTTCAGCAAAGTAGATGGATGAGTCCACCCAGATCAACAACCGTCCCTTACTCAAAGAAAGAGGAGGCGGTGGAGCCAACGTCTATTGTTCCGTAATGCGAGGAACCAGACAGATAAAACTGCTGGAATATCTCCGTGCTCGCTTGAATTATTTCTCAAGAAAATTATCCAAAAATCATAAATTCAATGAGTTGTTTACGATAAATTACACGATTCATGAAAAGCGTGAGACTGTTTGAGCAATCAAAGATGTGCTCTACCCATCCTCTCCTCGTTGGCGTCATCATTTGGAAACTATCAGAGCTGGCTATTTCCAAATTTAGCTCACGTAACAAAATTAGCTGAAGAGTATTTTCCAAACTTGTAAAAAAGCAAAGGAAGTTAATGCCGATATTAAAATTATACCAGTTGAGTTTTTTTCTCATTTTTCGAGGACTGTGTTCGGATTGAGCGTCGCTACACATTATCAATTTCTTTGGCTTTCTATCAATATTATGCATGCATGTTGATTGATCCCATGACAAATCGTGCTATGCGATCGGTTAAGATTCATATTGAGGTTTATGATTCCCATCTCATTGTACTGTGTTGTATTCATGAATCGACTTGAACAAATAGTTGGCTAAAGATATTAAAGCTTCGGTCAAAATCAAACAACTGTAACATACACTGAATTCATCCAATTTGTTTCCAACTTGATCAACACTTGGTCAGACCGACTAGATGAAGGCTAATTGCAGCCCTAATTCAGTCTAAAAGTTTGACCCCTGTAGCTGAAGATAGTGGTAGGGTTCATCTTAGCTTGCCCGACTCAGCCATCTTGCGACCAGCAAAACTCGGACGCTGAATTGTTTCCACTTTTGAGCCCTATATAATGGGTTTGTGGTGGAATCCAATGGATCACCGAACCATTCGAAGAAGATGGAGCAGCTTAACCAGTCAGCCCAAATCTACCACGGCATTCCGGCAAACCAGATAAAGGAAGAAGCCCAGAACTTGTTCAACTCCCTGAACACCGCGTGAAGAGAAGGCCAAACTTCGGGAGCTCTTGAGCTTCATGACGGCATATGAGTCCACCCAGATCAACGACCGTCCCTTGCTCAGAGACGGAACTACCGGCTATTGTTCCATAATGTGAGAAATCAGGCTATTTCCGGCAATTAGTGTTTGCTTTCTTTTTTTTTCTGCTGCTCTGCATAAGCTCATGCGAGACGCAAAGCATTTAAATTCTAATAAAATGATCCAAACAGATGAAACTGTTGGATGATTCGTGTGTACGTTCGAATGCTCGGAAATGAAATGTGTTCTTTTCTATATGTAAGCGAATTTGATTAGTACAAACTGGTTCGATATAAATTCAACCAAGACGATCCAAAATTCTACAATAGAATAGCTCAAATAATACTTTAACACTTTCCGGCAATGATTTTTCGTGTGAGCAGCTTGTTAGCTTTCTGCACCAACACATCCTTTTCTTTCTTATCAATCTTTTCTTCGCTTTTCTTCTTCCAACGCCAACATTTCTCTCTGTTGCTCTAATAAATGAAGAAGAAGAAGAAGAAAGAACAGCAAATGCAGGGTTTTAGAAAGTGAGTACGGATGCAGCTGTGATTGGAATGAAACTTGATCTGAATTTCCATTCTTCCTACCTGTTAAGTCCTGAAAAAGACTTAATTATGTCTATCAAAGTTATGAAAATTGTTAGACTTTAAGTAATGAATTGAGAGATTTTATGCTAGAAGCTGTATTTGGTGCTGCAGCTCACGCTACAACACAGAATCCGCGGACAACAATGAAATTATGTTAATTTTGGTAATTCTGAGATTATTTTTATCTGCCAGATTGGTTACCTATTTTGCAAGAATTATGCTGGATAAAGATGGAAAGCAATGCAGTAAAAAGAGATAAGATTGAAGAGATTTAAATGACAAAATTGACGGATTGGAGAGAAAAGAAGATCTCCACAAATCAGGGATCCCGAAGTTAGTTAAATCTCCACAAATCAAGGGATTCCGAATTCTGTTTTGGAAAGAGAAGATTGCTACAACGATTTTAAAATAGAGGAGCACGATTTAGATCAAAGATGGACGCAGAGAGGAAGAGAGAGAAGAAACGCAGCCACGCCGGACAAATCGAAGCGGATAGCCGGAGCCGATTCAAGAACTTGCGAGACGCCACCGGGGTTTTGAAGAAAGCGACGGTGAATCCGTTTATTATCTTTTAAGCGTGCTGCAATTATGTTTACCGAACATCTTTTAGTTGTCTTTATTTTCAGCATGAACTAAATTTATCTTGGTTAGATTTTGGAAGTATCTTGTTTTATGAACTCTCGGTTTGTATTTATTTCGTAATTTGAATAATTAAACTAGGTTTTCATTCCTATCGTGTATAAGCTGGACGCCACAGTTATAACGTACTTAATGATTTCTAACACGCCATTAGAAAATCATCTAGAAAGTAGTTGAATTTCTTGAGTTGTTAAATTAGTGTTTTTGCAATTTAACTAAACGTCTTTAATTTATTAAAACGTTAGCTCAAGGGGAAACTAATAAGATTGGTTCTGAAGGTCTTTAAATCTCAATGTCCTTGCCATAAGATTGGAAGGAATTGAGAAAAGAAGCCAATCGGTAGGCGACGCCAGCCACCGATTTCATAGATATTTTTTTCGTCAAACGTGCTGTAGTCTGTGCTGTAGCACAGACATACAGCCGAGAGTGAATAAACAAGATAAATCGAAATCTAACCTTCTTTATCGCTGAATCTCTTTCGTTTATCAGATCTGCTTGTTTCTTTTAATTTGTTTTATATTTTCCTTTTATTTTACTTTTAACAAAAAATCATAAAAATCATCTTTATCAATTTTACATAACTATTTTACATCGCATATTCGGAAAATATTAGATTTCATTATCCTCGTGGGATCGATAATCTTTTATATCACTTGACTGTGCACTTGCGGTTTTTAACGACACATTCGCACCCAACACTACCAAAGCTTCTTCCCCAAACTTCATCATGTGCTCTTCCACCCTGCTTCTTGTGTTATTTCCAAAAAACAAAGGATTTGTTTTGATTTAATTATTTGTATTTATTCAAAGAAACTAGCGTTGAGGTGGGTGGAGTTATTGTACCATGATGTGAGAAACCAGGTTTTGTTCGGTGAAGAACTGTATGTTTTTTCTTCTTCTCATGCAGTTAAAGTTCGATAAACTATCCAACACGATGAAGGTGTTGGATCGACTATGTGTACATTTGAATGCATGCTCAGCACAATGATCCAAACAGATTAAACATTTAGAGACACAATTCGCGTGATGTTTGTCTGCTTCAAAATAATGTTTTTTGTTTTCGATATCTATCTTAGTTTCATTATATTTTGAAAGTTCAATTAAAACTAGTAGGAGAAATTTCAACTAAAACAATCCACAAATTAAACCATAAATATCAAGTTCATTTCTAGTGTTTTTTTCATGGGGTAGCTACACGGGACAGGAGAGCTAGTCCATGACTAAAAATTATTATGCATGTTTTGGGGGACAGTTACCCTTTAAACTTTTATAAATGGATGCTAAATGTTTGCTCCCATAATTGAACGAGTTTCAACGGTGGTCGGCAATCTTCGATATCTCTCCACTTGAGCAAATAATTGACAAGAGATTAAATGTTTGGTCAAAATCAAACAATTATAGCAAACGCTGAATTCATCCAATTTATTTCCAACCTCATCAACACTTGGTCAAATGATTAAATGAAGGCCAATCGCAGCCCTGATCTGGTCTAAATGAGGAGACATTGAACACGGTAGCCAAAGATGGTGGGTGGGGTTGATCTTAGCTTGCCCTACTCTAATCAATTCTATGACCAACGGCTCGGAAGTTGAATTCTTCCACGTTTGAGTCCTATATAAAGGGTTTCAGATGGAATTCAATCAATCACTGAACCATTCGAAGAAGATGGAGCAGCTTTACCAGTCAGCCGGAATCTACAACGGCGTTCAGCCAAAGCAGATGAAGGAAGAGGCCGAGGACTTGTTCAACTCCCTGAACACCGCCGGCGGTGAAGAGAAGGCCCAACTCCGGGAGCTCTTGAGCTTCAAGATGGCAGCCGGTTCCACCCAGATCAACCCTCGTCCCTTACTCAAAGATCCTGTCGGTCCAAGTGGCTCCTACTATTGTTCCATAATGTGAAAAACCTGGCCTTTTCCGTCCATCAGGCTTGGCTGTTTGCTTCTTCTGTTGTTCTGAATAAGCTCATGCTACGTGCTGGGCATTTGAAATTCAATAAAATGATGTTTGATGAACTGTTCATTTTCTTTTTAATTTTCATTAACTAATTAATTTTTTCAAGCTCTTCCGACAATCGAACTGTGTTTTTTTCTTTTGCTGCGGCTCTGAATAAGCTTATGCGAGATGCAAAGCATTTAAAGTCCAATACAAGGATCCAAATAGATGAAATTGTTGGATAAGCTGTGTAAGATTTGACAGTTTTTGTTCTTCCTTTTCATATCTTAGTGAGTTTGATCGTGCCCAACAGCTCTTCTTAGCGTAAACTGGTTGGAAATTAATTCAACTAAATCGACCAAAAGCTTGACAACTCGCTAACATTGCTAATACTTGGACACTTCCTCGGATCGATTTTTATTGTTAGCTTTCTACCCCAAGACGTCCTTTGATTTCTTTTCAATGCTTTCTAGGGTTATAGTTAATTTCAAAAACAAGTATTTGAGAAATGTTAGGGAGATGAAAGACCATTAATTTAAAAATGAAGATTTGATAAATATGGCAGAAAAAATTGTTGCAAGCTTGTACGTGACCTCCTAGATGAAGAGATTTCGTACTTAGTTTCTTTTTTAAAATATAATATAATTTAGTTTGAATTTTCATAATTTGTATCAAAGCTGGCTAAGAGACCAAACATATACAAACCCGATTTTAAATAGATAGACTTGGAATCAATGCGGCCGGGATGGGTAGATGAGCGCGATTAGATGACTTACCAATCATTCATCACCGAATTTGATTTCAATGCTAAACACTATATCTTAAATACTATCTCTAATAATTGTAATGGAATAGCTTCAACATCTGTAGTCTGATAATGGGTTTCAAATGGAATAAAATCCACCACTAAACCATTCGAAGTAGATGGAGCAGCTTTACCGGTCAACAGGAATATACCCATGGCGTTTCGCCGAACCAGATAAAGGAATCGACCCACGACTTGTTCAACTCCCTGAACACCGCCGGCGGTGAAGAGAAGGCCCAACTCCGGGAGCTCTTGAGCGTCAAGATGAGAAATGTATCAACAGCAGTCCCTCACTCAACGATGGAGGAACCGGTGGTGCCGGCTCTTGCTCCATAATGTGAGAAACCAGACTTCTTCTAACAATCGTGCTGTTTGTTTTCTGCTTCTGTTGCTGGGAATAAGCTAATGCTAGATCCGAAACATTCTAAAGCCAATCCAAACAGATGAAACTATTGAATGAACTGCGTGTGCGGTCCGGTGCTTGGAAATGAAATATGTTTAACTATTTGATTTGATTTGGTTATCTTGAACAAACTCTTTGGTCGAAAGAATTAAAGAAATTTGATGAACCACTACAGTTTTCCCAGTTTTGTTGAAAATTATAAACTTGATTTCTTATAGAAGTTTGGAGAAACTTATAGAAGGTTGAAGAAGGTTGGAGAAGCTTCTAGAAGGCTAGAGAAACTTGAAGAATGATGGAGAAACTTATAGAAGGTTGAAGAAACTAGTAGAAGCTTCTAGAACCTTGTAGAAGAGTAGAGAAACTTATGGAAGATTATAGAACCTTCTAGAACCTAAATAATGACCATTAGATTAGAATTAAGGTGGTTTGATCCTAGCCATTGGTTGAGGATGTGCCACTAGTATAAATAGGTGTAATGTATTTGAGTTTGATGTACCTTCCCAAAAGTTGAGTAAATAGAGTGATCTTATAAACTCTCTAAGCCTCTCCCTACTCCAAAGTTATTAGTTTTTCCCAACAAAGTGGTATCAGAGCTTGAAGATCCTTCCTGAAGAGATGGCGAATGGTGGTATGGTTCCTTTCCAAGTCCCAACTCTCAACAAGAGTAACTACGACAATTGGAGCATTAAGATGAAGGCCCTCCTTGGTGCTCAAGACGTGTGGGAAATAGTGGAGAAAGGTCACACCGAGCCTGAGGAAGATGCAAGTCTATCTCAAACTCAAAGGAATAGTTTGAAAGACTCAAGACAGAGAGACAAGAAGGCTCTCTATCTCATCTATCAAGGACTAGATGAAGATGCTTTTGAAAAGATTTCAGAAGCAAAGACGACAAGAGAAGCATGGGAAAAGCTTCAAACTTCTTACAAGGGAGCAGATCCAGTAAGAAAGGTACGTCTTCAAACTTTAAGAGCTGAGTTTGAAACTTTACATATGAAAGAAGGAGAAGTCATCTCCGACTACTTCTCAAGAGTCTTAACGATGACCAATCAGTTAAAAAGAAATGGTGAAAAGTTAGATGATGTGAAAATTATGGAGAAAATTCTTAGATCAATCGATTCAAAGTTTGACCATATCGTCACCGTTATCGAAGAAACAAAAGATTTGGAGGCAATGACTATGGAGCAACTTTTGGGATCATTGCAAGCCTATGAAGAAAAGAAAAAGAAAAAGGGGGAGATCATGGAACAACTACTCAAAACTCAAGTTGTTCATAACAAAGAAGAAAGTGATTGCAAAAACCAACAAAGACAAGTCCATGGTCAAGGACGAGGACGAGGACGAGGCCGTGGATATGGACGAGGTTGGAGACCCAACAACGAAAACAATCATTTTCAAAGAAGAGAAAACTCAACAAAAGGTCGTGGGAAAGACAATTCAAAATCGAGGTATGACAAGTCTCATATTAAGTGTTACAATTGTCAGAAATTTGGTCATTACGCTTCCGAATGTAGATCTCCTAAAAACAATTGAATTGAGGAGAAGGCCAACTATGTTGAAGAAAGAAGTCAAGAAGACGGGACAGTATTATTAGCCTACAAAGGCAATGAAATGGAAGAAGATAACATATGGTACCTAGACACAGGTGCAAGCAACCATATGTGTGGAAAAAGAAGCATGTTTGTGGAGCTTGACCAATCTATTGGTAGCAATGTAACATTCGGAGATGAATCCAAGGTGGCAGTACAATGAAAAGGTAAAATTCTTATCCGCTTAAAGAATGGAGAGCACACATTTATTTCAAATGTCTATTATGTGCCGAATATGAAAAGCAATATCTTGAGCTTGGGTCAACTCTTAGAGAAAGGTTATGATATTCACTTGAGAGATAATAACCTTTCTATAAGAGATAAAGCCAACAACTTGATCGCAAAGGTGCCGATGTCAATAAATAGAATGTTTGTTTTGAACATTCAAAATGAAGCTACTAAATGTCTAAAGACATGTTACAAAGATGCATCTTGGCTATGGCATCTTCGATTTGGGCATCTAAATTTTGGAGGTCTACAATTATTATCCAGAAAAGAAATGGTAAGAGGACTACCTTGCATTCGTCATCCCGATCAAGTTTGTGAAGGGTGTTTACTTGGGAAGCAATTCAAGAAAAGCTTCCCAAAGGAGTCTAACTCAAGAGCTAAGAAGCCGCTAGAACTCATACATACAGACGTATGCGGTCCAATCAAGCCAAGCTCACTCGGTAAGAATAACTACTTTCTTCTCTTCATTGATGATTTTTCAAGAAAAACATGGGTATATTTCTTGAAGCAAAAATCTGAGGTCTTTGAAGTCTTCAAGAAATTCAAAGCTGCTGTTGAGAAGGAGAATGAACTAAAGATCAAAGCTATAAGATCTGATCGAGGTGGAGAATTCACCTCAAAAGCATTTCAAGAGTTCTGTGAGATCGAAGGGATACGACGACTTTTAACAGTCCCAAGATCACCTCAACAAAATGGCGTGGCAGAAAGGAAGAATCGAACAATTCTTGAAATGGCGAGAAGCATGCTCAAAAGCAAGAGACTACCCAAGGAGTTATGGGCAGAAGCAGTTGCATGCGCAGTTTATCTATCCAATCGATCTCCAACAAGAAGTGTATGGGAAAAAACACCTCAAGAAGCATGGAGTGGGCGGAAGCCTAACATTTCTCATCTAAGAGTTTTCGGGAGCATAGCCCATGTGCATGTACCTGACGAGCAAAGAAGCAAGCTAGATGACAAAAGTCAGAAGTACATCTTTATTGGCTACGACGACAACTCTAAAGGTTATAAACTCTACAATCCTAATACTAAGAAGACAATCATCAGTCGAGATGTTGCATTCAATAAAGAAGGAGAATGGGATTGGAGATCATGTCAGGAAGACTACAACTTTTTTCCATACTTCGAGGATGATAATATGGAGCAATCAAGGATGGAGCAAGAGCCTACTACCCCACCAACCTCACTAATTGCAAGTCCTCAAGGAGACGAAGTCTCAAGTGAAAGAGTTCCACGCTTCAGAAGTTTACGTGAGCTCTATGAGGTAACTGAAAATCAAGACAATCTTACTTTTTTTTGTCTATTTGCCGATTGTGAGCCAATGAACTTTCAAGAGGCGGTAGAAGATAAAAAATGGAAAAATGCCATGGATGAAGAGATAAAGGCAATCGAGAAGAATGATACATGGGAGCTAGTTTCACTCCCAAAGGGCCACAAGACAATCGGAGTAAAGTGGGTGTACAAAGCAAAGAAAAATGCCAATGGAGAAGTTCAAAGATATAAGACAAGATTGGTAGCAAAAGGCTATAATCAAAGAGCTGACATCGACTATGATGAGGTATTTGCTCATGTTGCTCGACTAGAAACTATTAGATTAATTATTTCTTTGGCAGCTCAAAATAAATGGAAGATTCAACAAATGGATGTGAAATCTGCCTTCCTAAACAGAGTTCTTGAAGAAGAAGTCTACATCCAGCAACCACAAGGCTATGAGGTAAAGGGCAAAAAAGACAATGTTTTAAAGTTAAAAAAGGCACTTTATGGGTTGAAGCAAGCCCCAAGAGCTTGGAATGCTCGAATCGACAAGTATCTACAAGATAGAAAATTCATCAAGTGTCCATCTGAGCATGCACTCTACATCAAAATCCAAGACAAAGACATCTTGATTGTGTGCCTGTATGTAGATGACTTGATATTCACAGGTAGCAATCCAAACATGTTCGAAGAGTTCAAGAAAGAGATGATGGAGGAGTTTGAAATGACTGATATTGGAGTCATGTCCTACTACCTCGGAATTAAAGTGAAGCAGGAAGACAAGGGCATCATAATCACTCAACAAGGGTATGCAAAAGAGATACTTAAAAAGTACAAGATGGAGGACTCAAATCCAGTTGCCACACCTATGGAATGTGGAATCAAGCTGTCAAAGCAAGATGAAGGAGAAAAAGTAGATCCGACATTTTTTAAGAGCCTGTTGGAAGCTTTGCGATATTTGACATCCACAAGGCCAGATATTCTCTATGCAGTTGGAGTTGTCAGCCGATTCATGGAGAATCCAACTACAACACATATGAAGGCAGCAAAGAGAATTCTTCGTTATCTAAGAGGTACAACAAACTATGGCTTGTACTATTCTATTTCTGATGATTATAAGCTTATCGAATACAGCGATAGCGATTGGAGTGGAGATATAGACGATCGAAAGAGTACGAACGGTTTTGTCTTTTACATGGGAGGCACTGCCTTTACATGGGTATCAAGGAAGCAACCAATCGTCACTCTTTCAACTTGCGAGGCGGAATATGTAGCTGCTACTTCATGTGTCTGTCACGCAGTTTGGCTCAGAAACTTATTAAAGGAATTGAGCTATCCACAAGAGGAGCCAACCAAGATTTGTGTGGATAACAAATCAGCAATAGCTTTGGCCAAGAATCCAGTCTTTCATGATCGAAGCAAGCACATTGACACGCGCCATCATTATATACGAGAGTGCGTCATGAGGAAGGATGTGCAATTGGAGTACGTGAAGTCTCATGATCAAATAGCAGATATCTTCACCAAACCACTTAAGCAAGAAGACTTTGAGAGGTTGCGAACTTTAATTGGAGTAACAAGAAATCAAGTTTAAGGGGGGATGTTGAAAATTATAAACTTGTTTTCTTATAGAAGTTTGGAGAAACTTATAGAAGGTAGAAGAAGGTTGGAGAAGCTTCTAGAAGGCTAGAGAAACTTGAAGAATGATGGAGAAACCTATAGAAGGTTGAAGAAACTAGTAGAAGCTTCTAGAACCTTGTAGAAGAGTAGAAAAACTTATGGAAGATTATAGAACCTTCTAGAACCTAAATAATGACCATTAGATTAGAATTAAGGTGGTTTGATCTTAGCCATTGGTTGAGGATGTGCCACTAGTATAAATAAGTGTAATGTATTTGAGTTTGATGTATCTTCCCAAAAGTTGAGTAAATAGAGTGATCTTATAAACTCTCTAAGCCTCTCTCTACTCCAAAGTTAGTAGTTTTTCCCAACAAGTTTCCACATCAGAAGATGGAGAAGGGTCAACTTCACTCCACACCTCGAATCTTTCATGGCATTTCACCCAAACAAATAAAGAAATCGACCCAAGATACCGCCATTCAAGAGAAGGCGAAACTCTAGGAGTTTTGTAGAGTTTTTGTTTCCTTTTCAGTATCTAACTCAGATCCATTGTATTGAACAATTCAATCTAAACTAGTTGGACGTAAATTAGACTAAAACAAACCCAAAATTTGACCATAAATATCAAGGTCATTTCTAGTATTTTTTTTTTTGCGGGATCGCCACGCTGGGCAGGAGATAATTAAGCCTATATTCATTTTTATTGTTATTTGCATTTATTTATCACGCAAAGGACAAGAATATTGGTAGTTAAGGTTGTACTTGGTCCTGTAATTGAATTATATAAAATAGAATCAACTCATAGTTGCCCCCCTCAAAGGACAAGAATGTAGGAACACACTGTCTGTTCGAATCCACTCTCTTTTGAAAATTTGATAAATATTGACTTGGAAAAATATTTTAAATGGAGTCTTACGCGCTATGAATTACGACCATCCCCGTTAGATCTACGTCCAATTTTTTTTACCGCCGCTTCTCTTTGTAGTTTATAGTGCTGTGCATTTGTTTTTACTGTCAACCACCACGCTCATAAACTAGTGCTGAATTCTGGAAGTCAATATCGTATGTAAGCTGCAGCTTGGATGATTAAATTTAGTAATTTACGAGCTTGATTTCATGCTACAGTAGATTGAAGAGCTCGAGGAAGATCCTCTCTGAGCTGTATATAACACCATCCCATCTTCCGTAACTGCCCCATCCATTGAATTCATCCTCTCTTGAGAAAAGAAATCAGCCCTAGTTTGCAGAAGAAGCAAATGGAGGAGTTTCAAGAGAATGCGAAAATCTACTACCAAGTTTCACCAAAGAACGTGCAGGATTTAGCCCAGCAGTTTTTCGAATCAATGAATCCCACGCAAGAGAAGAAAGTAGAGCTGCACCAGTTTTTGAGCTTCATGACGGAACAAGGTTACACGCAGATGAGCAACCGGCACTTCTTCAAAGAGCTCAGCGGCGGAGGCGACCAGCTTGATTTCTGGCAGGTGATGACGCTGTTTTATATCGTCAAAAGCGGAAGAGGTTTCTGCGGTGGCTGTGGCTGCTTTCTCTACGTCTCCTATTTCACCTGCGTTACGTGCTTCGACACTTCCCCCGCCCCTTTCTCCGTCTGCCGCCGCTGTTTCCGCCTCGAACAATACGCTCACAAAGCGAACCATCACTTTCTCGACGACGCCGTTCTCCTCGAAACTAAAAGACAGGCCAATTTGAAGCCACCTGCTCCGGCTCCGGCTCCAACTCCGGTAACTGCTGAAACACTACAACCTTTTATCTAATTTCTGATCAAAGTTCATATTGAATTTGACAAATTCTTGCCACAAGCTGTTGTTTTGTTTTTAGACTGCTGCTTTAAGTTTAATGGCTTTATCAATGAACTAACCCTTGAGGCTCTATTCTCTGAATTGTAAACAAGAGGGAGACCTATACAGGGCCTATGGACGTGGTCGCTTATGATCCAAATAATGCGGTACAACTTATTTCTTTTTTACTTGGTTCATTTCATTTCATTGCCATCTACGACTGCTGTTTTTTCTTTGTTCAAGTTCAATTTCACGACGGTAATTTTTCGAAATCTGGTTACGGCCGCGAGCATCGCCACCTCTCTTGTCCGGGGGTGTTCCATAATGTGACAGACGAGGCGGCTTCTTTCTTCTTCTGTGTGCGTTCTCCTTCTCTGAATAAACCTCATTTCCAGATCTGAGGGCTGCTTCAAATCCTCGAAAATGAAGTCCAAGCGTCATGTTTCTTTTATATGCGTGGGTGAAGTTCTGTTCAGTAATATTCTGGCAATTCCAGGCCATGAATTCTTGATGTATTCCATCACCATATCTGTCAATGCATTTGGGTGTGAATCTATGTTTATCAACTGCCGTGTTTATGTAATAGAAAACATTGTAAATGTCGCGTCTTAGAGTGTGAATCTATGTTCGATGCATATAGTTTAGGAAGTTTGGTTTTATGGAAACATATTGTATGCCCGTATGGTTTCATTCGTCCCTCCACTCATGGTCTGGAGATTTTAAAATGGACATTTCTTCATAGTCAATTATAAACCAGATGGTCATTGGAAATTACTTCACAGAGTGTTACAAGAAAGAACGAAAATTCACTCATCTTGTAAAAGATTGTTAATAGATGGTCAACATGTTAATTGACAAAAAATAAATAAAAAATCAAATATTTTTAATTGATCACGAACTGAGTAGTGAGTAAGACAAGGGGCAAGTCAGCCTCAAATCTTCATTGTTTCGAATAATAAAACAGATATTTGCAAGTACGTCACCGAAATGGAATGATAATTAAGAATTACTAAATTACATGTTTGAAAATCAACAATCAAACGCAGAGAAATTGTAGACAGTCGCTAAAAAGAACGATTTGGAACGTAACATCTGACTGAATTCTTCAGACGGATCAATATGCGATTGCGGGAAATGAAAGTACAGTGCTTTAATGACGAGACTAAGTAGCAATCTAGGTTTGGTAACTGATTAAAATCGTAAAAATGGAGGAAAGCTCTGATTTACTGTTTTCTCGCAGCCTCAGTTTAGTGGGTTCTCAAAAAGCAGCGACCTTTTTTACAGTCTCTCCCCAACAAGATTCTTCTTTTCTTTGATTGTGGTGGGATTTAGTGCTTCTTCCTCAAGCCCCCTAGCTTGATTCTTTTTGCAGAAGAATTAGGCGAAGATTATGGAAGGGCAGCAGCTATGGCGGTACAGAATCTCGTTCAGAAGCGCCACCATCGTGCTTTGTCTGCTCAACATCGTCGCTGCTTTTCTTCTGCTTCAGGGCTTTCTCTCTGCTGCGTTTTCTCGCAACTTCTTTTCTCCAGCTCAGTCCAATTTGGGTTCGTCTTCTTCTTCTTTAATCTCCCTCTTCAGATCTGGGATTCTTTTGACCTAACTGATTGTGTGATTAAGAACACAGTATTTTCCCTCTTTTTTGTTCTTGAGATTTGGGTTTTTATTTTCCTTTATGCTGTTTCTTTTTTTTTTTGTTCTGGAGATCATATTCTTGATTGTTTATCTGCTGAAACTAGAATTTCTTCACCGATTGAAAGCTTGTTGAGTTTTATTACAGTACTTATGCTTTACTCTGATTCGATTTTTGTTCTATGTTCTGTGGAATTCAAAATGCAGAGACACACATGAAGGAATCTGAAGCGATTCGCCTTGCTATGCAGCCATGGGAGTTGATCAAACGAGTAAGCTCGAATCAGCTTTGTTCATTTGATAGTCTTACTCAATTTTTTATTCTGGCCATTGGAGAAAATGTGCAGCATTTGAAATAAAAACTTTGAATAACGCTATAGCTTAGTGGGAGATATGCTCTTATCTATAAACACATTTCCCATATCATAGGGGTTCAAGATTGTCGATTTTAATGAACTGTCCGTGCTCCAAAGTTGACACACATGAGCCATTTTTCAACTGATGTTGCAGAAGCCTTGACCATAGTTTGGAAATTCCAAGTTTTTACCAAACCTTGAACCATCCTCGGATATGAATGGAAATCGGAGCCTGGTTCGATTATATTTTATTATTGGTGTGGATTTGCATTGAAATTGGTTCATTTTAGGTGAGGGAGATTGAGCAGGAAGTGTATGCAAAACCAGAGGCAGTGGAAGAAAAGGAGACAAAGCAGAATACTGCAGTTGATCTTTCTAAGAGATTGAAGGACTTCCGGTCGACCAATGATGGGGCCAGTTTGAAAGGTAACGTTTTGTTTACATGTGAGATGAACGACATGGTTTAGCAGCTTACAATGTGATTGTCTTCCTCAGCTCTCGAAGAATGGCGGAAGCGGAAGATCGAGCGAGCGAGGCTACGAGATTTGGAGAAGAACGGAACGGCCACATCTCAAGCTTGAAGAATCTGTAAATCAATCAAAAACTGAAATTCAAGAATTTTATACTAAGAACTCAGGAATTTTATACTGTGTTCCAGTGTATTTATCATGAGAGAGAGAGAGAGAGACTGATCATCACTTTCTCTCTCTTAAGATCCAGACGTCAAAATAAAAACTTCAAGCAGATAATTGACGGAAGTTCGAACGAAATGATGTTTAAGCAGACAAGGCTGGAGCCGTTTAAAGAAGGTGAATCTCCGAACGAGAAATATGGGTAGCCAAAAGCTGTGGATAGATCCTCCACCGATAGCTTAAAAAAATGGAGTGAAGCGACAGAAAGAAGGTTGGACGGGAGAAATCCGACAAGTGTCCCACCACCTGTTCATGCAAAGCCAGGTTGAATTACACGTATCCTCGGATGCACCCACGTTTTTTCTATTTATCGGCTTACTACCCACTTCCAAAATGCAGTTTCTGCTTCTACGGCGAAAGTCTATCGACGGTGTTTTGGATTAGAAGGATAATAGTTGTAACCGATGGCTCAGACGGTGGGAAGAAATATAGCGGCGCCGCTGCTATCTCTGAACTTGATCATGTACATTATTGTCATCGGCTTCGCTAGTTGGTCTATGAACAGGTTCATCAATGGCCAAACCCAGAACCCTGGTACTCTACTCTTTCTCTCTCTCGCTCGCAGGATTTCGTTGTCTGGGGTGTTTTTGAAGATGGGTTTTACTTGATAGAGTGATAATCGAATGAAACTTCAGGTTTTGGAGGAAATGGAGCGACAATGTTCTTTCTGATATTTTCCCTACTCGCCGGAGTTCTTGGGGTGGCGTCGAAGCTGCCCGGAGTTTACCATGTCAGAGCGTGGCGAAGCGACAGCCTCGCCGGAGCAGGGTCCGCTTCGATCATCGCTTGGGCTTTGACAGCCCTGGCCTTCGGGTTTTTCCTGATTCCCTCATCAGAGAAAGTTTCTTCTGTATAACTATAAATTTCCACGTAAATTAATGATTTTTCTTCTTCTTTTCACAGACTCGCTTGCAAAGAAATCCACGTTGGAGGGTATAGAGGGTGGAGGCTAAGAGTTTTGGAAGCGTTCATAATAATATTGACATTCACTCAACTCTTGTACCTTTTGCTAATCCACGCCGGAATGTGCAGCAGCCGGTATGGACCCAGCTATCGGGACACGGACTATGGCATGGGAACGGCTGCACCAGGGGTTGATCCAGTGCACAAGGGCGGTGGTCAAACCAGGGTCTGAGTGCCCAACAACATTTGAACTTTGCGTTTCCTGTTCTAGATGTCGTCGTGTGTTTGAATGCAACATGTTTCTGTATACTATATGTGTTGATATAAATTGCCCGAAGCTGGTAATTTTAATTAATAATAGTTGACTGAGCACTGTATAAGGCACCAAATCATCCCTATCTCTAGAAATTCAGATCATTAAGACATCAGAGATGGGCAAAATTTGGATTCATCCTTTGATCTAGATGTTCAAGAACAAAGGAGCTTACACAGAAGCACCAAATCCTTCCTGAATGAAGTATACTAAAGCAAATAACGATCTAGGATGAATACAATCAGAAATATAACAACATAACTGAGCAAAATTATGATTCATAGATCTAGTTGTTCAAGGGAAAATGAGCACATACAGAGAGGTAATGGAAAAACCAACCTTTTTCAGGATGCTGGGTTGATAAATCCTTCCTTGCGGCCTTCAAATCCAGGCCGAAGAAGCTTCTTCTCCCTTTTAGCAATTCTTCTCATTTTCTTGTCTTGATTCCTCTCACTTATATTCGCTGATCTCTTCTGCTGTTTTTCTGCTCTCTCCTTCTCAGTTGTTTCCATTCTGCCTTTCCATTTTTGGGCGTTCTTCTGATGCTTCATTTTCCCCTTCCGTATGCTCTTGTTCAAGAGCTTTGGATCGTCGTGTATCTTAACTCCAGCAGCTCTACTTGTCGCTGCAGTCCACGAATGTTTTTTCGAGACAGTCTCACCCTTTTCAGGGTCTTTCTTTTCTTCTTGTAATTTCTTCGCCATTTCAAGCTGCTTTGACTTTGAAAGCTTTCTCTTCTTCCTTCCATTGTCATCATCATTCCCAAGCTTAACATGGCTGAAGGCTAGTTCCTTTGTAGCTGCAGCTAAATCCTTCTCTGTTTTATCAGCTGAATTACTTCCAGTATCCACTTTCGTATCATCTCTTTTGCGTTTCTGTAGACCTCCCGTATTTTCTTGTCTCACGTTTCTTTTCTTCTCTCGGTTCGAGGATCCAAGATTTCGATCTTTCCGGAATTCTTCTAGTTTGCGATGAAGTCGTTCTCGAAGCTCTTCATATGTTACCTTCCTGTCATCATCTTCCACTCCAGACATCATTGGTTTAGTATCAATTTCATCATCAACGATTTCATCCTCTGTTTTCTCCTTTTGCAGTTTTTGATTTAGTAAATCAAGTGTTGTTGTGGAAGACTTCTCTGGATCTAAACGATCTCTTCTAGCTTTCTTGATGTTTTCCCTCGATTCCTTCTTTGCCGAAGCTTTCTGGGCTTTGCTCAGGCCTTGAAACCATGGCTTGTCCGTAGCATCATTAGGAAAATAGAACTTTGCAGGAACGAGCTCAACTAATTTATCAAAAAACAGTGAATGTTGATGAATCATTGACTTCAAGTCAGGAGCGGAATCGCAATCAGTGACAGTCTTTTGCTTCTTCTTCTTCATCTATCACAGTGATTTAAAACAACTAAGTTCAGTGAGTGACGAAAGAAATAATAGGAGCTCTTCCTTCACTCTTTGTCTAAGGTTCGTTAAAAACATCCATATAGAAGAAAATTCAATATAATTATGGTACTCCATTATCAAGGAAAGAATGCAAATTTGCCCTAGATTCAAAATAATCAATGCCAAAAATAGCAGTAACAAGTAGAATTCTATGATTACAGTAATTCTCGAATCATTATTCCGATATTACAGCCCCAGAATAGATATAAGAATCTCGAGAACCATTAAAAGCAGTAACAACGCCTAATCAGAAGCCATATTATACCCAGATAAACTAGAAGAAACTCAATTAAAATAAAGAATGAAGATGATCGAATTCTTCGAGTTCCCCTCTCAGAAAACGAAGACTAGCACGCGGTTCAGGAAACTGAAAAGGAGGGTTAGATTCAAGGAAAAAGAGGGAATAATGGAGTAAATAGTGTGACAAGAGCAGGTACCTCTTAGCCACGAAACGAGTAGGCTGGGTCCGAAACTTCAAGAATAGTAGTCGGAGCTTCGTTGACAGCGAGAAGAGGAGATGGGAGATGAGGGGGCGAGGAAGAGGCGGCTACTGCTGTGCTGTGTGCGCGAAGAGGGTGATGAGCCGAAGAAGCAAGGGGCATCAATTACGGATGGGCTTGGATCTGTATTGTAACCCGCAACGCATTTTTAACCCAATTTTAAAAAATATTGGTTTGGTTGCTTTTTCGGATTAATTCATAATTTTTTTTAAAGAAAGTTAAATGAAAAATAAAAAGTAATATTCACTAAATAATATACTAATTTTTAGTTCTACATCACTATCAATATAAATTACTAACCGGACCAGGATCAGGACCACTTTTTTGGTCATTTTATGGTCCGGTTCTGGTCCTTCATATTAAAAACCAAAATTTTCTGGTCTGGTATTTTTTATGCAGAAAACCGGACCAACCCGGACCATGAACATCCCTATAAATTAGGTAATTATATAATTATTTACTAGGTCATGATCAAAACTCCAAAGCAATGGAACATATATAAATTAGATAACTATGTCATTAGTTACTTATTCTAATTTCTTACTACACACGTTAAGATATATTGATTAATCTTATTAAATAAAATAATTATTTATTATATTTATTAAAAAATCATCGATCAATGCGTCATTATCTAAAGTAAAAAGGTCGAATAAAATTATTTTAATAAAACAACTTTTTTTTATTGGAAATATTAGAACCAACAAGCCCCTCAAAATAGTAATTCCTCGAAACTGGAGAGAAAAAAAAAGGAAACTTGGAATCCAGTTGTTGACTTCTCAACTCAACTTCCACACTTGAAAATGGTGGTTTGTTCCTCGTGGACCTTTCCTTGTTCAAGGTTGTATTATCTTCTGGCGGACTTCGAACAATGATCTTCGGGTACGATATCACGGAGCCAGCTCAAAATACTCTTCCAGGAAGGATTATTGTACTTCGGTGAGAGACAATGCCTTGAAATCCGGATTGAACTCCACCTTGTCATACTTGGGCGAGTTATACCTCCCTGTTTCGTCCAGCAAACAGGTAAACGCTCCGGCCCTCTTCCCGCATGGCATCTGTGTAGCTCAATATGGTTTTTGGATGCACATAAATGCCAGAAAAAACTCTCAACTATCGTAATTGTCATCAGTACCAAGAGATAGTTCAACTTACATCGTCTTTGAGGCTATCGCCAATCATCATTACTTCGCTCGGGTGAGCTTCCCACGATGAACAAATGTGGAGGAGTGGAGCTGGGTCGGGTTTGTAAGGCCGATATTCCTGCTTAGGGCCGGAGAAAAGATCAACTGCAGTAATTAAAGATTTTAGAAAGAATAATAGGTTTGCTAAGTCAGCCTGTTTACCAACTTTGATAGAGCTGATTTCCACTAAAATGACAATAGTTGTAAGAATTTCATCAACTTTTCATCCAAACAATTGATCAGTTTCTAAGTTTCGATCCATGAAAAACATTGCGTCGAGATTGATAGAAGAATCCAAAGTCTATGCAACTTACTCCAAATCTTTGATGAAAGAGATCAACCAACGCCTTAACAGTGCAGGTGATCAATCCCCTCCTGCAAGACATGTAAAAAGCAATGTTAATTTCCTTGTATACTATCCAGATGGGAAGGAAAATAAAGATTCAAACATTAGATCTCCAAACACTCCAAAGATCAAGCAGAATATTCTAAGCCAATGAATGAAGTGTAACATGGTATTTTCTACATCGATATTTTAATGCGAGTCAATATGCTTAGGTATTGCGACTAGGTAGACAAGCTTCTTCATAAGAGCCAAAACAAATGTGCCTGCCAACTGACAGATAACCAACTCTAGAAGCATATTATCGACTAGAATTGATAAGCCGTAAATAATCACTACCCCAAAGGAAAATGGAAGACATAATTAGTTCGTACCTCATTTTTTTCAAATCGAGAAAGCTGCAAAGCTCGGCTGCGCCTGCTCAAGAATCATATGTTAATCATGAAGAACGACCAGCACTATGAAAGATGCAAGAGCAGATTAGGTAGGCTAGGCTTTCTTAATCTGTTTATACATAAAGTTATAATCATCAACAGGAAAATCTAAAGATTTGCAAAAACAAAACTGAAAAAATTGTTTCTAAGAACTGAGATTACAAATGTAAACACTGAAAAGTAGATCATTCAAGGAAAACTCCAGCAAATCAGAAGAACTCCCCTCACCAGGCATGATTTGGAGGCGATCGAGCCCCTCTCGCTCGAAATCGGCGATAGTTTCATAAGCCTTCTGCTGCTTTTGAGAGCTCCAACCCTCAATGTGGTGCAAAATATCAATCCCAGAAGGGTTTTCAGCTCTGATTCGCCTATACTCATCGTCCCCGAGGACGGCTCTGTACATGGCCGGGAAATCAATAACCAACGAAGAATATTCTCCCACATTTGGTAATCCTTTCAGTTTTGACTAAATCGATCCGAGCTGGGTTTTGGGTCAAGAAAACTGGTTCGGTTTTCAGTTCTCTTGATGGTTTTGGGTTTTCATCGTTCGTCTATGGTTTGAACTTGAGTGTTTGTCGATTTCTTCGAAAGGTATCAAAAAAATGCTGGCGAAGGAGGGAGGATCATCCACAATTGGGAGGCTGGCTGGGAGTAGACAGGGGAGTCCCCCGGTTCAGCCTCCCGAGTCGGAGGAGAAAAGGGGCGGGGGTTGAGCCCCAACTCCCGATGTGGAGGCACTGCCAAGGCGTCCTTGACTTCCTGCTTTAGGGAGCAGGGTGCTCGACGAGGGGCGTTGGAGAGGGGGTGAAAGACCCCTTGCAACAGATTCGAGGGGCGTCGAGGTGCAGGGAGTTCAACCCCCGCCACGGCCCCTGTACCTTAAAAATTTATGTATATCTTCCATTTCTCTTTTTTTTTTCAAAAGCCAGAAGTTAGTCAAAAAAATTCTTATTTTTCTTAGGCATCCTACCACTAGGGAGAAATGACTAAATTCTACAACCAACCAACGAGACCTCATTGTAGAAAGGACACAAAGATGTCGGTAGAGAGATCATTTAAGCTTGAATAATCTTGACTTTCTCAACCAGTTCCACCTTGATCATCTATCCATGCTCATTTGAGGGAGTGCATGCACACATAAATTCTTTCAAATTAACAAATAACTTTACTATCAATTTTGTATAACAACATTGTTTGAATGATGATTCTTTAAAGATTAGATAACATTATCTACTCTTCATATGCATAGAGATCTTGGTACTGGTCATCACTTTTTTAATGACTTATGAATCTCATGTCAAATTTTTTTAATATATTTTAAAGTTAAAGATTATTTGAATATATTTTTATAAAGTTTAGAGTACCTTGAAACATGTACTAAAATTGAAAATAAAACAGAAAATAATTAAGGGTATTTTAGACTTCGTGGTTCAAAGGTTTATGTTTGGCCAAAATCCTCACTTTTTTAATTCTTCACCTGTTCTATCCGCGAACTGAAGCTTTCTCCTTCGCTTTTTCATCCATGGCCGCAGAGCCAAGGTCTGGATTTCCTTCACCGATGAAGAAGTGTAAGACGAAGAGGAAACGAACCCATATGGATCCCGAACTCGAACGCCTTGATTCTCTCGCCTGGAAATCCTCTTTCCCTACCAACGATCCCTTCTCGATGTTCATTGGTTCTAACGAACTGGAAGGAGGTCTGCGCTTCTTAGTATCTCTGCATCATGTTTCCTATGGCGTTGTTCTGGAGCATATCGGCTTCAAATTTAAGTTTTTTTTTTTTTTGAAAAAAGACAATCTCCGAATTTATAAATTCTTACCTTCACTGGTTTTTTGAATAACCAAAGTTGCTCTGAGGGAATTGTTGGGTTGTTTAGGAATTATTTTTTTCAGTAGTTGTTATCAAATAATTTCTCGGAAACCTGCTTCTTACGGGAATATCATTCCTTAATAAACCCAGGTTGAGAGTTTATTTCTCTCTTTCTCTCTCTCTCTCTCTCTTTCTCTCGCAAACATGAAAATTACGGGATGGATTAAATTTGCTTGTTGTGGGGCTGTTTGACATTTAAATCACGATTGTAGGCATATTTAAACTTTGGCTCTAGTTTAACATTCTTCATCATCCACACGAGTTGATGAGTTTTCTTAATGCTTATGATATTTGATAATATGAATGGCGCAGGCTTTCTTTCATTGGAAGAGATTGACGAGACGCAATATGGCTTGGAAGTTCCTGAAGTTATAACTAGTGGCAAAAAGTTCGAAAAAGCTACTATGATAACGAAAAAACAGGACATTAATGGCAATGAATGCGAGAGCGATGATAAGAGTCAAGGTGAAGTGGAAGAGAAAGTGGAGCGAGAAGAGAATGTTGAGACTACAAAGAGGAGGAAGAAGAGTAATAAATCAAACAAGATCCCAGAAGAGGAGAAAATAGATGGTAAAGAGGTTGATGGCTCTAGTAGCAATGAGACTGAGTTAAAGTTTGAAGAAAAAATGGTGGATGAAAAGAATGCCGATAGTAGAAAGAAGAAAAAGAAAAAGAAGATGAATAAGAGGACAGAGAAAACGGACTTGAATGTAGAATCAGAGGCTTGCCTTGAGATGAAAAACACTGCCGGGGATGATATTATGGGCAAGAAAAAGAAAAAGCTGTTGATAGAGACTGAAAAAGAGGATGAGAAATTGGCATCTAGTAAGCGTTATATCTATTTAAATAGTTTTTGGGGCTTTTATGTTATTTTCTTTTCATGTAAATATCTTTTCACGATTACAAAATAAAGAATGAATTTTGAAGGGGAGCCAGTGGATGAAACTGAATTTTATGCATGGAACGAGTTGAGACTTCATCATCTGCTTATGAACTCAATCTACAAACTTGGATTCAAGGAACCCACCCCCATTCAGAAAGCTTGCATTCCTGCTGCTGCTCATCAGGGGAAGGTTGGTCAAGGTTTTCCTCGAAGTTTTCATGGAGGAGGAGGATTTGAAAATAATGGACTCTCTTTATTTTACAGGATGTTGTTGGTGCTGCAGAGACTGGATCTGGAAAGACACTAGCTTTTGGGCTGCCGATTTTGCAACGGCTCATAGAGGAACAAGAAAAGGCTGGAAGAATTAAAGACGGAAATGAAGAAGAAGATGATAACGCTTTGAGAGGCTTGCGTGCTCTTATAATTACTCCTACAAGAGAATTAGCTCTTCAGGTACTCGTAATAACTTGCTATAATGGTTTTCATGTTTTGTTTATGACTCCCTCTTAGCTCTGTAGTTATAAGAGACTCCAATTTGAAGGATAGTTGGATTTCTTTCGGTCTATAACTTAATTCGTTTAATTTCTTGCAACAGCTGATATTTGCATGCATATAATTCACTACTCTTGTGTTGGTTAGAATTTTTTCGTCCATTTAGTTTCTGATTTTTTGTTCGAGTCAGGTCACGGATCATCTCAAGGCAGTTGCAGAGGGCACAAATAGTAGAGTAGTTCCTATTGTTGGTGGGATGTCAACAGAAAAACAGGAAAGACTTCTAAAATCAAGACCTGCGATTGTTGTTGGCACTCCTGGGAGGCTCTGGCAACTTATGTCTGGAGGAGAAAAGCATCTTGTTGAGGTAAGAATAGCATGTTGTAGAAATTAACTTAAGGATTTAACTTTAATTCGTAAAACATACTCTAGCTCTTTCTTAATGGCATCTTATGGCAATAATAGACATTTTTTTTCATAATTTTCATGATGCTTGGAAGATTCTTTTTACATCTAACATGATTCTATCACATTTTTTTTCAAAACAATTGCTTCTGTCTATATCATGTTTAGATATTTTTTCCTGCTGAACTTTATGTTCTTTTGAGCACTATCAGATTTGCAGTCGGATATGGAAATTCTCTTCAATCCAAGGCTGCCAAAACTATGACACCTGTAAAATTTGTTAATCCCTTACTAACCCTGAAGTCGTTCTCCAAACTAATGAAGGTAGCATGCTAAGATGATTTAATGCTTTCTAATTTTCTCACTTGGTAGGGATTTAGTTGCTCACTTAATGCTGGTCAGGATCGTTATTTCTGAACTTATATGTGTGAGATTGTAATGATCCTTCTGTTTTTGCAGCTGCACATGTTATCTTTTTTTGTGCTAGATGAGGCCGATCGAATGATAGAAAATGGGCATTTTCATCAGTTGCAATCCATAATTGACATGCTTCCAAGCACTAATGGCTCCGTTGAAGGCAATTCTCAAAGCTTAGATAATGGCGGGACAACCATACAAAGAAAGAAAAGACAAACATTTGTATTTTCTGCTACCTTATCCCTTTCTTCTGATTTTCGTAAAAAGCTAAAACGCGGATCAGAAAGATCAAAGCAATCAGGCTTTAGTGATTTGAATTCTATTGAAGCCCTATCTGAGCGATCTGGAATGAGAGATAATGTTGCTATCATTGATCTGACAAATGCGTCAATTTTAGTGCGCAAGCTTGAAGAATCATTTATAGAGTATGTAACTCAAATTTGGTATTTGATCACTTCTACTGTTGCTTCACATACATTCGCTTTCAAACATGATGAGAATACCAGCAATTGATCTTGTGGGATCATAACTTAATCGTGATTTCTTTCAGATGCAGGGAAGAAGATAAAGATGCCTATTTGTATTACATTCTGAGCATTCATGGTCAAGGCCGCACAATAGTTTTTTGTACGTCGATTGCTGCTTTGCGACGGATTTCTGCCCTCTTGAGCATTCTTGGCGTTAATGCTTACTCCCTTCATGCTCAGAAGCAGCAGAGATCTCGTTTAAAAGTAAATTTCCATAGCTTTTTTATCATTGGGGTTGAAGTGTAAAAAACTTCTTTAACTAGGTGAAAAATATTAAAGTTGGCCTTAAGAAGAGTTATGTCCAGCCTCTGGGATTTTTCTCTTTTTTTTCACCTAAAATTTACACTTTTACTGGTTATGGTTGTATCCTTTGTAACATTTTCTTGCTTTTTTTATATCAGGCAATGGATCGTTTTCGGTCGAGTGAAAATGGTACGCTTATTGCTACAGATGTTGCAGCAAGAGGCCTTGATATTCCTGGTGTTCGTACTGTTATTCACTACCAACTTCCACATTCGGCCGAAGTATGTTCAAATTGTATTCTTCCTTCTGAGCCATACTTCATTTTCGACTAAATGTTACTTTTTTGATAGGTCTATGTTCACAGAAGTGGGAGAACTGCTAGGGCTTCAGCTGATGGGTGCAGCATTACACTAATCTCCCCAAATGAAACTTCCAAATTCGCTTCCTTGTGCAAATCATTCTCTAAGGTATCAATCCTAATCGAAAATTTTTATTGTAGTTCGAAGACGATTTGAAAACAGGTCATCATCATCAAACGGCTCTCAATTGTTTTCCTTCACTGTAACAAATAGGAAAGCTTTCGGCTATTCCCGCTTGATCATTCATACATTCCTGGGATTATGAAACGATTATCGCTTGCTCGCCAGATTGACAAGATCTTGAGAAAGGGCTCTCAGGTATTTGATCTTCATACAAATGCTTTATGTAGGATGATCTCCATCCATTCTTGACTTTGTTATCTTCCATTTTCAGGAGAAGGCGAGGAAAAGCTGGTTGGAAAAAAATGCAGAATCTGTGGAATTCGAGGTCGAAAAAGATGACAGTGAGGACGAAACAGTGAACAATCATAAGCAAAGGAAATCAGTCTCCATGCAATTAAAGAACTTACAGCAGGAGTTGAATAATCTCCTTTTGCGTCCTCTTCAACCAGAATCTTTTTCGCATCGTTATTTGGCCGGGGTAAATTTTGTGTCCTTCGCATTGTTATTCAGTTTGGTTAATAAATTTTATTTTTTAATAATGCAATTAACTATATTTTTCCTTCCATGCTGGCTCTCGGGTTTTCAGGCTGGCGTTTCTCCTTTACTGCAAGGCCAATTTGAAGAACTGGCTCGGCAAAAATTTGGCGGTGGGAACTCAGGAGGCCAGAAATGAGGGAAATTGATGGTTATTGGTCAGGATTGTGTGGAACCAATCGAAGCACTCAAAAGCTCCGGTCTTCGGGTAATAATAATTTTCTTCATTTGGCCCTGAGTTTCTGCTTTTGGTTCATTCCGGATTCCTGTAGTAACAATCTGATTGGCCATGCCTGGATTTGGATTGAGTAATGTTTTGTTCTTCTCCTCTGTTGGTGCAGACGGACATAAAAGCAGTGGCAGACCGGCGGCGAAACACAGCGGATTTGAGAAGAAAGAGGAAACAAGAGAAGACCCGTATGATATTTTCTTTGGAAAGAGCGATTTCATGGGTTGCTTTCGCTTTGTTGCTCATGGTGGATCTTTCTGTTGCAGGTCTGCGGGATCAGCGAAGAAGACAGAGAAAGGAAAGAAAGGGGAAGCATGAGGAGGATTAAGAAGATAAGTGTCATTTCCGGTCAAATTTGGTTTTGTATTGGTTCATATTGTGTGTTTATCCAATGCAAGGCCATTGTTGAGTTATTGAGTTTGGAGAGGGAGCAATTTACTCAGAGGCACTTCTTCACTTCTCGGCGTTGCTACTAGAGATTACAGATGATTAATTCGATGCCAACAATGGATTTTTTGGCATCGATCTATGCCGCTCGTTACGTTGACAGAGAAACTCAGTAAAATTGGCCTGCGATAGCCAGCATCTTGTTTGACTTAATAATTAAAGTTATCAATTTGATCTCTTAAATTTTACCTCGAAGATGTTAATGCATGTATTCTGGTACCATTTTATTTATATTAATACGATGTAATATTAAAAGTGAAAAATAGAAAGTAAAAATAGCACTCTATGCACTAATTTGGGCCGTGGCCCAGTCGGAGTAATTTTTCAAAAGCCCATATCAGTTTGTCGTAGTTCCGGCGTTGGCCCAATTGGAAGTCATTTTTCAAAAGCCCATATAAGGTTCTTGCGAAGGCAAAGAAGAGTGAATTATCGGAGTGGATAAGCAGAGCCGATAACAGCCTTAACTGTCAATGGAGGTCGTCTCGAGCTCCGCTGCACCCTATTTTTCTCATCTTCTCTCCCTTTCTAATCGTCGTAGCTTCTTCTCTGAGGTTAAGGTTCTTTTTTTTTTCATTTCTCCGGAAGCCTTTTTTTGGACTTTTCTATTACGTCGTTACTATCGTGTCAGAAATATTGCCAGATTCTGAATTGATTTCGGTAATGTATGACTCTCGTGTTTGGAAATGGGATGAAGATGATTTCTTTTTTTTTCTTGCGATTATTTTGGACCCTAGTTAATTTTCGTCTTTTCCTTGCTCTATGTGTAGGTGCTGCCTTTGAGTTCTCCTCGTTTTGTGACTGTTGAAAGTCGACTAAGGGACTCCTTTATGCGTGTGAGCGTCAATGTCATTGATAGAGGAAAGAATTTTGGGGATATTGATGGCCTGAAACGTATTTTTTTACTCCCACGTGATTGGAGTTTCTGTCCTAGAGTTTGCTCGACGCTTGTTATAATTTCAGCCAGTCATGGATGTCTTAATAAATTGAAGAGGTATGCTGTTGATCTTCGAAGACATACCAATTTCTTAGAAAATTTTCCGCAGCGATTGTCTATCCACTTTGGTCGGGTGGTTGTTGGGCTTATGATGGTTATGTCAGTTTCTTCAGCTTTAAACAAGTCTCCCTCCTGTAAGTTTTTTTTTTCATATGCATTTTTGAGTAACGATGATCTCTTCTTCAGTCACACCTAAATGTGCTCTTATTTTTTAGTGGCACTCACCGAAGAAAATCTTCTCTTCTTAGAAGCTTGGAGAACAATAGACCGGGCATATATTGACAAAACATTCAATGGACAAAGCTGGTTTAGATACAGAGAAAATGCATTGCGAAATGAACCTATGAATACAAGAGAAGAAACTTGTATGGATTCTATTTTCTTTATTTGATCTTTTTTCTCTTGAGCTCTTCTCATTAGTTGTAGACTGCATCTTTGCAGAGTAAATTTTGATAGTCATTGTTGTGAGGCCAATCTTATCACCGGGAATTTTTTTCATGGAAAATTTTTTATCTTGATTTTTTTTTGTCTACTACTCCGACCCTTTGAATTTTGAGCTCTAGATATGGCTATTGTTTGTGTGCATCCGATAATGATTTAGGTTAATTTTATAATGGAGAACGGAGCATGATGGTTGCAAGTGAAACTTATACTATTTCTCGGGCATCATTGACTATGTAGGTACCTTTAAATCCATTGACGTTATTATTTAGGGATGGTTGTAGTGAGTATACTTGAAAATAAAGGAATGATTCAGCATGTTATGCTTGTCGCATGATTTGATGGTAAAATGTTTTGCGATTGTTATGCGTATTCTGTTCATCGCTTTGCTTTTCAAGGATCTTTAGTTGTAATTTTGATGAAGGATTATATTTCCCAATTTTTGGCTCCATCTTGCTATTTCGCATTCAGATAAAGCAATAAAGAAGATGCTTGCAACTTTGGATGATCCTTTCACTCGTTTCCTTGACCCTGAAAGGTTCAAAAATTTACGTGTACGATCTGCTACCTATTTTTCATTTTGGTTTGTATATTATTCCTTGACCAAGCACAAACATAAAGTTTAGTGCTAATCCTCTTAATGCTCTACTTTTTTTCTAATTTAGTTATCTCATTTTCTAAAATACTTTGATTTCTTTCTTAAGGTAGTCTGGAACTCAAGGTGCTATTACTGGTGTCGGACTGTCGATAGGCTACTCCACAAAAGGTGATGAATCTGCTGGACTTGTTGTGATTTCAGCTGCTCCAGGAGGTCCTGCAAATAGAACTGGCATTTCATCTGGCGATATTATTTTGGCAATCAATGATACAAGTACAGAAGTAATGAGTATATACGATGCGGCAGAGCGATTGCAGTAAGCTTCTGACTTTACTTATTGTTTCCTTGTTTAGTATTTAAATTAAAAGGAAATGAAATAGTAGACTGGTTATACTCCATGCTATTGCATCTTACTCTTTTATTGTCCTATATTCCTTCTACTAACAGTACAAAGTATACTAGATATTCTCTTGACGCCCTGATGTGACACTTCATTGTCTGGTTCTTACTCAAAATTAGTGTAGGAGACATGAAATATAATGATCTTTATGGTATATGTGGCTTTGACCTTAAATGTGATCATCTTGTTTGAAATGGTAGCCAGCACTATTTAGATTGAAATACAAAATCAGATAAAACTGAATTAAGCACGATATCTCAACTTATATTCGTCAAGATCTCTTTTTGTGGAAATTTTTGGGGATTTAAATCTATAGCCTTCGTGGAATCAATAGCTTACCATAAGCATTGTATTGCGATTTTACTTCCATAACTTCTCAACTGAGCTTATTGAACCTTTGACTTTGCCAGGGGACCAGAGGGAAGTTCAGTGCAATTGACTGTTCGTTCTGGAAAGGATATAAAGCAGTTAGCTTTGATGTAAGTTTCTTTTTATCTTCCTTAAGATTCATCCTTGCTTATCATTATTATTTATCTATTCTTTCTGAAGTAGAAAAATCAAGTTTATTTTCATCCCCTTCCCCCTTTATAATCTTGAATTCGCTTCATTGTTCATCATCCTGCTCATGTTTATATTACGGCATTGTTTCTTCTCCTTGGAATATTCTTTTTTTATGAGCAATAGAGTTCTTTTTTTATGAGCAATAGAGAGACTTTCAGTGTTTAGCAAAGTTCATCCTCAACTTTTTGTATACCTGAACATAGTTCAGCTACTCTCTTTTTTCCTTAAAGGTGTTATAAAGCAATATATTTTTCATATATTTCAATGCTTCTGCAGCTACCAATTATTATTTTTGTTAACCAAATAATACAAATTCCAGACGGGAGAAAGTTTCACTAAATCCAGTGAAGTCAAGGCTTTGTGAGATGCCTGGTTTGGGGGAGGAATCTCCTAAGATTGGTTATATTAAGCTGACAACATTCAACCAAAAAGCAAGTGGTGAGAGGCACTTTTAGTTGATTCTTTAGGAGTTAAAAAAAAGTTCTTTCTTTATTGCCATCAAATTCTTTTTTTATGTAAGGTTTTATTCTTATCAGCATCTGATAAGGGAGAAATTGTCTGGTAGTCGGAAAAGGTAAAGTTGAGACGTATTGCTTAGAATACAAATGCTGATTTTTTTGGTATTTTGATTTTCTTTTATATATAAAATACCTGTACCACTGTTAGGCTTCGAATCCAAATCTCTGTGCCACAACTAATTCTGAAAATTGGACACTTTTTTAGGTGCTGTCAAGGAAGCTATTGACACTTTAAGGAGCAGCAACGTCAATGCCTTTGTACTGGACCTTCGAGATAATAGGTGATTTAGGTTTTGGTACTCTTAAATCTCAATTCGAAACTTCAATCATGGGGTCTCTGAAACCAAGAATTTGATGCAGCGGTGGTCTTTTTCCTGAAGGAGTTGAAATTGCCAAGATTTGGTAAGCAAAGGCAGCTAATATCTATGTTGCTGTATTTACATGCAATTAGTTTTTTGCTTGGCATTTTCATTGCACCGTGTACTAATGAATTTGGGACGAGAATGTTTGCCTGCGTTGCTAAAATAAAAGCACTGTATATAATTCTGTTTGCATGCAGTTAGTTTCTCTCACCTTCACTGACATGTCGTTCCTTAGTGATTTGGGCGAGAATGTTGGATTCTTGCCTCAGTATTCAAAGTTGGCTCGCTCAGCATTGATGAATAATTGATCAACTTTGTGAAGCTATAATCGTCATTCATATGTTCTTATCCAGGTTGGACAAAGGTGTCATTGTATATATTTGTGATGGCCAAGGTGTTCGAGATATTTATGACACCGACGGAAGCAATGTAATGGCTCCTACAGAACCTCTGGCTGTGCTGGTACAAGTTTTTGGATGTGATCACTAAAAAATAATGAGTCTTGCGTGATGTGAATTATGATCTAGTTTTTGCTTGAAATTTCATTAGGTGAACAAAGGAACTGCTAGTGCAAGTGAAATACTTGCTGGAGCGCTGAAAGACAACAAGCGAGCCGTTTTGTTTGGGGAGCCGACATATGGGAAAGGGTAATTATTTTCGAATAATGCTAAATTTACCCCTCACCTCACTAGTTAATCAGAGCAATTGATATCTAACTATATATAATTTGATTTAATTATTATATCAATTGCTGCGTGACATAATAGCACCATGTCACAAATAAAATAGTGTAAAATTAGACGATAAAACATAGCCTTCATAGTTGATTTTTACTTTTATTTAATTTGTTATTGCAGAAAGATTCAATCAGTTTTCGAGCTTTCAGATGGCTCGGGGCTAGCAGTCACAGTGGCTCGATATGAAACACCTGCTCATATCGACATTGATAAGGTCCAAATCTCTCTCTGCCCTCCCACTCCTTAGCCTCTCACAAGAGTTCTCATCAATTAAGGGCTTATTATTATATAGGTAGGCGTAATTCCGGACCATCCTCTTCCGGCATCATTCCCCAAGGATGAAGATAGCTTCTGCAGCTGCATCAAAGACCCTTCAGCTGATTGCTATGTCAACAGGGTTCTACTCTTCTCAAAATGACAGATTCTCATTTTCCAATATGACTTCTTGCTGAGCAAATATAGCAGAGGCAACATTTTTTGGCGGTTTGAGAAATCCTGAAACAGGTATCGATTTTCTATTGTTCTTGTAAATTTGACCTCATAAAGTAGGCAATTTCCTCTGTATTTAGAAAAATTGGGTATTCATACAAGGAGAAGGATGCTTCCTCGGTATATTATCTCTACATGTTTGGCAGTTTACAAGATCACCGCCAGTGTAGAATTGCCATCACACTGAGAATCACTTGTTCAAAGAGAAAGATGTACACATTTCTATGGAAGAAAATACGCCAGTATCTTTATTATTACATCACTGATCGTAGAACTTGTCTTACCTGGATCCATGTTTAACAAAACCTTCAATGCTCACAAGTTCATCACGAATAATCAAAATATATATCCTCTTTCGGAAGGAATATGGAAAAAGGAATTGCTCTGCTTTCTTAGATCACCAGCTAAAAACAGGCACAGAAGAGCAGTAACATGTCTAAGTAGATTGCAAATTTCTTCTTGTTGATCTCATCAAGAGCTGAATCTCATGATTCTTTAGCAGTTCCCTTGAGAATCCAAATACTGTCGATGGCCTCATTGAAGACCCCAAATGGAGTATCATCGAAACCCTACTCCCAAATCGTCATCTTCCTCTTCTTCATCCTCCACTTGTGTGCCACTGAAACCAGAGTTGAACTTATCAGACCGGAACGTTCCGGCGTTGGAGTCCCAAGATCGGTATTTTGTGGCCCATGAAACATGAAAACGCGACAAGAGATTGAGTGGTCGCCATGGTCGAGGAGAGTGCAAGGGGGAGGGAGAAGGGCCCTCATTTCGCCACGTCTCCTCTTATTATCATCTTCCTCCTCTCCATTAAACAAGACTGAAGCTTTGCGCTGTAAGATCAAATAATTACATAACTTCTATGTAGTTTAATTTTATCGCGGGGTACTCAATGTTACTATTGGAAAAATGGTACCAAATCGAAGGTTAGTTTTCATTAATTAAAAGTCTACTTTTGCAAGGAATCGTTAAGGGCAGGTGTGGAATAAATAGACTTCTTCTCGGAGACCACGATGAAACGGTGAAACCTATGCCGATGGACTTCTTCTCGGAGATGGAGGAGCATGGCTCTTCGGTGGCGATGGACGTCGATGATGCGGATCCGCTCGATATGTTCGGCGAGGGACTCATCTCCGCCGACAACAAGCTTGCTGATGCTGATTTCTTCAATTCTTTTGAGGACGATTTCGACGACTCCGACATTAATTAAGCGTCTTAGATGGTAATCTTCGACAATCTGTGTCTGTCGATGTATGATTTCGTAGTCTGTCGGCGGAAAAACAAATGCGGTGCCTATTGATGGCTTTTTCGGCATGTATTTTGCTTCTGCAGGCCTACTTTTCCTTCCTGTTAGAAGATTCTGCCTTGATGGCAATAGTATCGTTTCAATATCTATGATACTGAATATAATGATACTTTTTTTGCCTGTTAGAAATATGTTTGTTCATCAATTGATAATGGCGAATTTTGGTTGAAACTTTGCATAAGCTCATTTAGGGAGTTGATGTTAGTTATACAAGTAATCTTAAAGGCAGAAAAACTAGCATACATGATACATGAGTAAATAGCTGTTTATGTAGTCGGTTTCAAATCTCAAGTGTGGGACGTTGCGGTATGATTAGTCCTTTATTTGGAATCTTAATGTTTGCCATGTAAACATGGAAGGGTCTCTTGGTGTTTGGGTTTAGACAACTCTTGATTACTGGTTTCTGGTTTCTTTTCACTGAATTCGTTTTCTTTTAAGCGAATGATGTTTATGTTTTATGTCACGGACAATGGACTGTCACGTATGCTTTGCCACGTAGATGATTTTCTCCTTTGAACTCTTGTTTGGTATATGACGGAACTGGCTTTAGGCATGGTGGTGCTCATTGGCAATAGGTGCACAATTACTGAAGAGATTGTGTCCTCTGTACTATGAAAGTCAGATGGTACTATTTTGAGAAACTCTTTTTGGCGACACTTTCTATTGGGAGATTTCAGGTCTTGGAGAAAATTGGTGTGGAAGCATTTTTTAGAGTGTTTCCTTACTTTCTGTACATATCTGTAGAGCGTTACATCTATACATATCTCTAGAGTGTTGCATATGACATTGAAAAATGCTTCATTTGTGATGGATGTTTAAATTCTCCAATTATGTTGAGAATCGATGGGAAGTTCACCCCTTTTGAGTACACATCCAGCTGATTTTGAATCCCATTTCTTTTTTATCATTTAGTCTTTATTGAATGCTTGCACAATTTGACTAATCAGATAGCAAAATTACTAGAAGTAGTAGCAGCTTGATTCAAGTTTCAATAGGATAGGAGGAATAAGGAGAGTATACATAATTCAGTCAATGGAACTGCAGATTGATCTTGAATAATCGTATAGATGGGATCAAAAACTGAACTGGTGGAGAGCGTAACATCTTCAAACAGGCACAAAGGTCCAGTGTTCTACTGAGTCCAAGTTGTTTGTACGATGAGCAAAACATTATTTTGTGGCATGCATCTACTTATTTTTGACATTCGAATTTATGATTTTTCAGAGGTGCAGAGGGTATCACTGGGTTTTCACAGCGTCAAGTTTATCATAGATTAGATATTGATGAAGAGGGTTTAACACCAAAAAGGTCCTTAAGTAGAGCATAGCCCACGATCTCCATATATGCATGCTTAGTGCCAACTATCATGTCATTCAGTCACAGGCTATGTATGGTCCAACATCCACGAGAGAGTAAAAGTTCTAAAAGAAAAACCAAAATTAGAAGAAAAGGGAGCCAAGGAGAAAGATTCAAGAACATCTATAGAATGAAAAACGCAAACCCAAACACATTGTACAAATTACCAACACACCTATAGTCAATCACTCCATCTCCTTGTATCTTGTCATATTCCCAGATGGGATGGATTTCCAGGAAGTAAGACCCAACACAAACTTCGACAATCCGATTATAGAAAAAAAAGAAGCACGGAATGATACTTGAATGCCCTTCGGCCTCCGGAACAAGTCTATGTAATTGCAGTCATTTCAAACCAGCTCAGCAACAATTAATATCTAAGTTGGCGTCTAAACAGCATTCTTACCTGAAAAAGTATGATGACAAAGTGTTAGTTGAAATTTCTAAAACCCCACCACTCTTCTTATAATATCAGAGCAAATTGCAAACAATTCTGCAACAATGCAGATTAAATTTTCAGTAGATGATAATTCCAGATAGCTTTCATAAATAGACGCATTAACTGGTCTGTCCTGTCATGTGTTTATGAGTCATCAAAATGGGTTATAAAAAATGAATAACAACATATGCAATCCCAGTCAAAATAATAACTGTCTCATAGTTTTGACCCATTATATTCCTCTCGGTATTAAAGGGATATGGATGAATGCTATTAACATCTCCAACGATGCATTACAGAAAGACAAGGAAAATGAGTAGACCTGTAAGCAGTCGAAGCTATGCAAAACAAATCAACATTAGCATTCCAAAGCTTGTGTTGGAACCTAAAGTATCGCAACAAGAAATATCAGTTAAGTAAACAAAATAACTTCAAAAAGAAGGCCTAGCAAAGTTCCATAAAAAATTGTCAGAAAGATAATGCCTGAAGTTTCAGTTAGCAATTTTTTTTTGGAGACATTGATCACTTTTGTTTTCATATTTGGAATATAAAATCACGTAAACAAATGAAAATAAAGAAGGAAGAAGGCGAACAGGTAGATTTCTGTGAGCCTGATAATCAAAGTAAAGTATTCTATGCAGACAATTATTGCTAATCAAAGCAAAACCTTTCTAAGGATCAAACTGCTTTGAGTTCATTTAAGTCGATCAAATAATGTATATTTTTGGTGGATCAGTTAAAATTATTCCTTTATTTTCAAAATTGTAAAAATCATTACTCAAATCTATAAAAATAAAGATTCACTTCCCCAATCATATGAACTAATGCGAGCCACAACCAATAAATCAAACAAGCTTAAGAAAAGAAAGAAACCCCCACAAATTGGGCTCATTTTACCTCAATCATGTTTTCATCAAGTGAACCAAATGTCGAACTATGCGTGGGCTGAGAACGATCATACTGGAAGATTCTTAACTTACCTTCCTGTAATTACAATAAAAAATTGACAATTTAGATAATTATTACAAGAGGATTCAAGAAAATTGAAAAAAATCAACGAGAACCTTGGTTCCATAGACAAGTCCACCTCCCACAGAAGGATGAAAGCAAGCAACATTGACTTCATCTTCAGCGCCAGGTAGCACCTTTACAAGTTCCATATCAGAAACTCGATAGACCTAAAGTAAGGAGATTTAATGTTATTTGTAGCTATGTAAAGACAGGAAATAAACTTTAAAAGAGAGATTTATAACAATTCGTTCAATTATTGAGATCACCAGTGATTAATCTCAATGGTGTGGTACGAATACAAGTGTAAGAAGCTAAGAAAACTTTACCTCGAGAATGGTGTATATGGGCATTGTTGTTTCTCCATCAATGACAATACTTTTAAGAAGTGAATGATGTCGACGACCATAAGCAAGTAACAAATGCTCTGATGTTGGTGAGAACTGCAATATATAGAATGTTGTATTATTTCGTTACAGTTTATGCAACTAGAATAGTCAGGCAAATAGCAATTCAAAAGTCACAGAGTGAAAAGAAAAACTGATAAAAACAGACTTGAACTTGATCAATTATGCAGTAAGACGAATTTACTAAGCCTAGATATTTCTAGATATGAGCAACCTAATGAAGATTTACACATTGTAGCAGTTAAAAGTTTATCTTCTTTCTATTTGTCTTTATATAAAATCAAGCAAATACACTCAATGTTAATTTAAGTCAAGGACCCTAAGAATATTAGGAAAGAAACTTTAAATCAACATAAAACCTTTTGATTGAGGCGAAAATACTACCAAGTGCACAGACAATTTACCAAAAAATCAAACAAAAAAAAAACAGATCACACTAAAATTAGTAAGAAAAACTGACAGACGCTTGGGAAAGGTATATTGTGAAATAGAAAATGAAGAAGCATGCAACTTACCTGGATAGATGTTAAACAATGTGCTGCTCTAACTGCTCTGGAGGCAAGCACCATACCAAACCTTATCATACAACAAATAATTAGACTTTTTATATGGTTAGAAAAGACAAGATCGTTGAAAAAATTAACAAGGTTTATAAAACTTACGTTGCCTCCTCCAGTGAATATATCCGAAGCTCATATATGACCTGGTGACCAGAAATTGGATGCCGCGTTGGAGATGTCCCTGCCCCACTCAAGTCGTGATTTGCTTGGCCTTGAAATCCCAGATCAGCTTCCAAATGAGGTAGCATACAAGCAACACAAGCTGCTAAAAATCTTCCACATGGTGAAAAATGTGCACCCATTTCACTGCAGAAGAACTCCAGCAAATAATTCAGAAATTGTCTCAAATGATATCAACTAGTTATGCATTATTCAATCCAATAAATAAAAGTCAGCACACTTCTCGCTACTATTGTAATAACAGCTAAAATTATCTTGCATAAAAATTTGAAAAAAATCCCAAGCCTTTATTTAGAATGTGTCAGCATTCAATGTTATGATCCTCGCTAACCCGACGGAATAAAGAGTCCATGTCGATGTAGATGAAGAGGAAGAGCGTACCTACAAAGTACAACATGTGGTATTATTAGCCGACATCTTTCAGCGTCAAGTGGAACACAAGGATTTTTCACATCATGGAGCCAAATTTTCAGCTTCACAGTGCAAGGTAACTCAGCAGCTACTGCTGCAGCCAGAGATGTGGCAATCTCAGGTTGGACTCTACTTACAACAGGTTGAGGGTCACTAGCATCATGCATGGTATTAATGAAACCAGGACCATCGTTTGAAGCACTAGCTGGAATGTGAGCATGTAGAGATTGATGCCTTGAAACAGATCTTCGATTACTCCTAGGTTGGTGAATGCTTGAAGATACCACTGGAAAAGTGACTGGAGCAGAATCCCGCATTTCAATGGACAGAGTTTCATGAGCAGAATCCCGCATACGATGACTGTTCTGACCCAATAACCACCCTTGCAAGAAAGGTAATTCCCAAGAATCAATCGAAGGATTTGTTCGATTCACTCTCCCCTGCCGTGCCATGTTTGCCAAAGTTTCTGTTGCCGTTGAAACTTCAAATTCCATGTCATTGAATGAAGGAGTGTTTCTAGTGTCTTCGTTCATAGGTGTAGAGGTATTAGTTTCAATAGGGGTTAACAGAAGTTCATACTGTCCTGATGGAGTTGAATAGGTCAGAAGCCGCACTGAAGGAGATGGTTCTGCCCTCCGCACACTATTCTCGTCAGTGTGCGGGACCTGTGTCCTTGCGCCTTCTCTACCATCTGAAGGCCATAATAGAAAGGGTACAGACGTTACAGAAGCGCCAGCGCTCCAAGTAGAACGATCAGCAGAATGAAGACCAGAAAAATATACAATAGGAGGGGGATATTGCAGGTATCCAGGAGAAGTAGCAAGTGTCATTGTAGAATCAGAGGAGTCAATGTCATTGACCTGAAAATAAATAAAAAAAGGTTAAACCAAGGATACTTCAAAAAGGAAAACAATGATGAGCGATGAAACTTACTTCGGCAGTTAAGAGAAATGGAGTTGCGTGAGGATGAAAATGCACAGCCCGAAGCGACCGCCTAGTCTTTAGAATGATGTAAGGTGATGTTGTCTCCTTTCTCTTATTATATTGCCATATATAGAGCTAAAAAAATCATGGCATAGCATAGCAGTAAGAGATAGATCAATAGAAGGTTGGGCTTTTTCAGAAGAAAAACTTCACCTTGTGACCTGACGCTACGGCAAGAAGCTCTCCTTCGGCGTGGAAAGCTATAGAAGCAATAGGACGATCTGTATAAAAGGCAACAAAACAAAACAATAAATTTCTCAAAATAAGTATTGATTGAAGGGGTCATGAAAAATTTATAACCAAGAATGTAATAAGCAAAAGTGAGTACAAAAATCTCGTGATGCTATGCATTCTGCAGTGTTTGCATTCCATAAACGAACTTCATGATCCAAGCTTCCACTAGCAAGTATAAATGGGTGCAATGGATGAAATCTAACCTGAAAAAGAATAACCAGGGCATAGTGAATATAAAACATACTGAAAACCAAATCAAATGCTGATTATGAAATCAAGGTATTTTATAGGGGAAAATGGTAGTATCATAATAAAACTTTGGATATGACGAGAAGATGTCTCATCATAAAAATAAATGGTCATTAAGAGAACCGCAGAAGAATGATCGCATCATAATCTGTGACACACTATTCTCATTAGAATCTCCACTAATTGAGTGAGATTGTAAATAAATCATATGAATTCTCATACAAAATAGAGGAGTTATAGAAGAGCAGCCAAAGCTCAAATTAAAATAACGTAATCATGTTGAAAAAAGTTAAAATTTATAGTTTCATTAGATTGGGAACATTGATGGTTTGGGTTCTTTTTTTACTGCTCCGGGGAGATATACATCATCTCGTGTGGCTCCAATCATAATCTCAAGTTAGAAACTGAAGACACGGGAGAAATTGAGACAAAAAGCTACAACATAAATGAACAATAAAAGAAGGGAGCTTGATATAATGCTTACCACCCAAGGAGTTCTTCGATGGCCACTAAGAACCTTTAAGCAGCTACCAGTACAGCAATCAATTATCTTTACAGTATGATCTCCACTGGAAACAAACAACAGAAGTAAAACATGTCATCATAAATGCGAGTTGAAAAAGAAGCATTATCTCAACAACGTGATTGAANTCTCGCAAAGAATCCAGTAACTCGTAACAATAGTGTCAACACATAATTTCAAAAGAATAAATATAATCAGTCGAAAATTCATCTTGTCCCCTTCATATCCCGAAAAACAAAGCAAATCGTGTTCAAGAGCAAAACTTTCAGAACAATCATACACGACCACAAAAATGCATCGTAAATCCACTAAAATGAAAAGCTACAGAGCAAAAAATTGTTGGAATTTCACCTTTGCCTGCTTTTGGAATGCTCCGGACCCGTCTGAAGAAGATTAGACGGTTGCTGTGGAGTTGAGGTCGTCGGAGGATTAGCATCATCAGCTACCGAGAAAGAAGCCCTCATTGTTTCGGAAAGGCAATCGCATGCGACAAAATTTTGCAAGAATTCAAGCGGAAAAATCCGATGCGCAAACCATTCTTCTTCAATTCAGATCGAAACTAGAAACTCCACGCCTCGAAATCGTCGCCAGCAGAGACAATCAAACACATGCATAAACTAAATCACGAAAGAGAATTTGGATTGAAAGGGGGATCTTGTTCGAGCAAAGGCAACCTGCATAAATGTACCAGAGACCCGGAAAGCGAGACGAAACCGAGTTTCTCCTCCAACCAATGAGGCAATAACGCGTTACATACACGCGCCAAAGTGAACGTGTGAGAAGAGCGCGGGAGAAGATGGGCTGGGCCTTATGAAGGCCCATCAAAGTCTCAACTGGTACATAGAGAATTGGGTCGGATCTTCCTTTTGGTGGGCCAGGCCATGATCTGGCCCACTTTAAAGGCAGAGATGAACCAAGTTTGTCTAAAAGTTGATCGAGTTTGATTTTTATAGAAAATAAGATCACACCTTGCACATTATGATTTTAAAATTTTAAAAACACAATCTAAATCAAGGTTTGGCATGATCAACACTAAATTTGTAACTAGTCTAGCATGCTGGTTTGGAACGATGACCAAAAATTGACATCAAACCTAAATTGCGAAAATGTGAGTTTATTAAGAAGGCTTAGATTGTATTTAGATTCGTTCCTCAGCGCGTGGTTCCGAGCTAGAAAAAAAGAGTTGAAGGCATGAAAATGGGCAACAATTGTAAATTGATGAATTTAATGCAAGAAAACGGGTAAGATGGCCACCATACATCATATGCTTGTGTTATTGAGTTTTCATGTGTGGATGCTTGACCACACATTCTTATTTATGATGCCTTTTGATGGCACCAAATGGAAAACACAAGATGGCTTCATTGAATTGTCACATTTTTCAAGTTCTGGAAAACATAATTCATCGTATTTTCCATTTGGTAATCTCGTTGGTTTCTTGTTGCCCCCCATCTTCGATGGTTGTGTAATTACTGAGTTTGATTTTGAGAGGGTCCTCGCTAGGAATGCTTAGTTTTGTGCCAATAATTCTCTAATCATAATTTAAGTATTTTCATTCAATTGGGTATTCAATTATCTCATAATTAAGCTCTGAAAACATTGTATTAAAACTTAGATTCCAACAAACACGCGACCACATGCCACATGTGTCCCCAACATCTTCTGTTTTGTCTTAGCTTAGGACATGTTGGACTTTCCCCTTTAATTCCCAAAGCCTGTTATTGTAGTCATTGAGTTAGTTAATTGAATTTTCAAAATAAACTATAAAATTGGCAGATTTCTCAAACTCTTTTGAGCTTATTTAATACTCCTCCACCCTTTCTCAAATTATAGACGTGCAATAAAATTGCTTTCCAACCTATTAAGTTCAGGCTTATCATCGAACTCAAAGGGAGAGAGAGCAATCTAAACTTGTCGAACTTCAATATAACTTTCAAGGTCGAGTAGAAGTAGTCAAAACTAGACTGACTCCACGTGTCGTTCAAATCAATTGACATAGGTCGAGCTTTCGCAGAATAGAGTAATTAAATAGGAATGTAATGAATGATAACCATAGGAAATATGTATTAGAAAAATGTAATCAATTATAATAATTTCTAATCAAATTGTTTAATTAAACTAGATAAAAAAAATGAAATACTAAAATTATAATAAATAAAAGAAATGAAGTGATTCTCCCCATGATTTGATCGATGGTCAACATTTGGGCACATGGGTCCTACATTAAAGGGGGCCCTCCCATCGAAATTTGTAGAATAATATTAAACAATTAGAAGCAAAGGATTAATAGTGATTAAAAAGCAAGATTATGGGATTCATCATTGGTTTTGGAATTAATTTAGGGCTATTATCCACTTAATTCATTGAACATGCACTCCCTTCCTTTGTAGAGTCAAGATTCATAGATCTAACCAATGTTCCAAATTGTTGTTTTTATAGCATAGAATTTTGGAATAATCAAAACAATTAGCATTCACCACGAGATTCGCTTCTTCTAAAATTATTATTTTTATGAGCAATTAAGTTTATTTTTTGTTGTACTTTTAGATCATTGGTCACTTTCTATGTGACCCAAAAGAACCCTAAAAAGGGGAAAAAGTGATTGGAGCCACTTACTAATTCAATTATTAATGAAATTAGGGCTTGAAGAAGACAACAAAATTGGAACCAGGCCACTCCACCATGTATGACTTCCTTCTCTCTCTATTTTTTTTTATCAAACTTATTGGATTATTAAAAAAATGCACCCACATAAACACACTAAATCGCATTTTTCAAGGCTATCCAGCGCTAATCTATCAAGTAAGATATAAAAAAGTAAGATTAGTTGAAAGACGAATTCTCTTGAAAGTTCAATTTTCAAGTTCATTACTGACGGACCTCGTTGCATTGTTGCTCGATGTTGTCGTTATAAAGCATGCATATATATAAAGCATACTGCTCCTGTCTATATAAGCTTCGTCACACCCTCTATTCATCTCACTTTCCAACAAATCCCCCCCAAAAATGCCAAACCTCAAAACCATTCCCAATGAAAAAACTGTCGTTCCAACGCCCCCTAACCAAGATTTTTTCGCTCGAACGTTCACTTGGGTAAATGGCCCTATGATCGTAGGAGCAGGTCCTTCTGGTCTAGCCATGGCGGCTTGCCTTAAAAAGCAAGGAGTCCCCTTCGTCATCCTCGAGAAGACAAACTGCATAGCTTCTCTCTGGCAAAACCGGACTTACGATCGCCTTAAACTTCATCTTCCTAAACAATTCTGCCAGTTACCCTACTTTCCGTTTCCGGAGAATTTCCCAGAATATCCGACCAAACACCAGTTCATCATCTACTTACAATCATACGCTGAACATTTTGATATCAAACCACGATTCAATGAGACCGTGAAGTCCGCAAGATACGACGAAACTTTCGGCCTTTGGCGGGTTGAAGTCGTTTCAGGTGGTTGTTCCGAGGTCGAATACGTCGGCCGGTGGCTAGTGGTGGCGACCGGAGAGAATGCAGAGAGAGTGGTTCCAGATTTTGAAGGGTTGGATGAGTTTGGAGGGAGTGTAATTCATTCTTGTGATTATAAAAGTGGTGAGATTTACGGAGGGAAACGCGTTCTTGTTGTTGGGTGTGGAAATTCGGGCATGGAAGTTTCTCTTGATCTCTGCAACCACCGTGCTGCTCCATTAATGGTGGCTAGAAGCTCGGTAAAGCTGATAGTTTCAGATGAAGTTACAATTAATTGTTTTTCATTGTAATGACTTTTGCGTAATCTTTGAAAGTTTGTTCAGGTTCATGTGCTGCCGAGAGAAGTTCTTGGAAAATCTACCTTCGAGCTGGCTGTATCACTGATGAAATGGCTGCCTGTTTGGTTGGTGGACGAGATTTTGGTAACCCTAGCTAGAATAAACCTGGGAGATGTAGAGAAACATGGTCTCAAAAGGCCATTAATGGGTCCATTACAGCTCAAAAACAGTGCTGGAAAGACTCCTGTGCTTGACATCGGCACTTTGGAGAAGATAAGAAAAGGTCAGATAAAGGTGGTTTGTGGGATCAAGAGGTTTTCACGTGGAAGAGTTGAGCTCGTTAATGGCGAAGAGTTTCAGATTGATTTCGTCATTCTCGCGACTGGGTATCGCAGCAACGTTCCCTCATGGTTACAGGTGAGAGAACTTCTGAATCTCTCTCGCTCTGATTAAATCTTCATTTAAATAGAGAGAGAAAAACATGTCTGAGTCAGTCCAAACATGTTTCATGGTGGAGAAAAAAAGATCTCTTTCCTATTAACATCTGTGTTTGATAAACAGGAAAATGAACTGTTTTCCAGTGATGGGATTCTAAGAACTCCGTTCCCAAATGGATGGAAAGGCAAAAATGGAGTCTATGCTGTCGGGTTCTCGAGAAGAGGTCTGTCAGGCGCAGCCTCAGACGCCATTAACGTAGCTCGAGATATTGCAAAGAACTGGAAGGAAGAAACAAAGCAGAAGAACAAATCAACGCAGGGCCGCCATAGGAGATGCATTTCACAAATCTGAAGATGATGAAAATCAGACGTTTGTTATTGTACAATTATGTTGTAGAGTACAAAAGAAACATAGAAAATCACTAGCCCACTCCTGAAGAAGATGAGGCTTGTCGTTTTTTCTTCTGCAAATTGTACTGAATTCTATTAAAATCAAACAGTCTCTCTCTCCACTTCTCTTTCTCTCTCTCTCCACCTGAGTGATAAGTGGTAACAAGTAAATGCACCAGCAGGCTCGAAAATTCAGAAAAATCAAGCTATCATCTATGGAGGAAATAAAACATGAAATTTTGCTAAAAATATGCTAGAACTTCAGAGTTCTGTAAGTGCTAGGCAAACTTCAGTGATCTCTTCAACGGTGAAGAAGGTGAGAGAGGAAGAGAGACATGCTCCAGTTCTCCACGTTCACCTGCACATGGATAGAGCCCACATCGGAATGGAGTAAAACCTTATCCTTCAATCTCTGCACGTAAAATCACTCCATAGGCTAAGCCATTCAAACTACAAAAATCAAACAAATTCACTGAGCGATTCCTCATCATTCAGGTGTAAACTTTGATGACCCGAATTCAATCGATATCGGAATAAAATCTTGCAATGATATTTTCATGCGAATATGTTGAAATACAATTTAAGCTTGAATATTTGAAACCATCTAAGCATTACACTATTTACTTCATTTTATCAACAAACGCAACTTCCACGATTCGTTTCGCCACAATTCAGACCAATTTCTCCTGTCAAATCCATCACAGGCATTGAAAAAAGTTCAAATCGAGTTAAAAACCACTACGAGATTCTAAATCATGTGAAGACATGGAAAGTGAAAAGGAGACAACCCATATGAGAAATCGAAGGAAACATGATATTGAAAGGATTGAAGCAAACAAACATAAACAAAAAACCCTAGAAAACGATGTAGATGTCGAAGCCCACAGCATCAACTCCACAACTGTACCTCTGTCGTTTCCCACCTGGACAAAGCTCGAACCGGAAAACCAAAGCAGTCTCTGACGAAGACAACACCATCCCCATTTCCAAAACAAAGAAACACATGGGGCGGCCAAACCCTCTTCCCATCTCTTTCCTAGTCCACCTCCAAAACTCTCCCCCATGCTCTCTTGCTGTCTCCAAGCTTCGTGCCTTGTTCTTCAATGGCCCTCGACTTCATTCTCTTGTCCTCGCCCTGCCTAATCTTCGATCTTCTCTGTGGCCCACTTCAAATAATCAGATGCATTACTAGGTGAAAGGGTACAATCTTAAGGACATCAAAGTTTCATATTGCATGTAGCTCTACTCCAGCAATACATGCAACTACTATACATTATTGATATGCTTTCTATTCTTGCTCGTGGCTGCCTTCTACGAACATCCATAGAGTTGATTCGAATGGCTTTGAAGCTAATAACAAAAATCATTCCCATGATCGTAATCTAGAATCCGTAATGTTTTCGTAATCTAGAATCCGTAGTGTTTGCCCTCTAACTATGTTGTTCGTAAATATTGTAGCAATTTCGTCCAAACTAATCTCCCGCTTTGTGAGCGAAAAACGTTAATCATCGATAAAATTACTTGATTGGATCGGATCTTGGTAACTGCTAATAAATTTCAAAATTGGAGCTTACTTAATTGAACAGCTTGTTTTGTAGTGTGCGAGTCTGGGTCTTGCTCCACCCGACCCCTCTTAATCTTTTCCATATTAACATTTTGAGAGCCCAGCAAAGGGTCTCTAAATATAAATAAATAACTAATTGATTGGTTTTGTTTTTAATTCTAAAATGGACACCATTTTCCGACAAATGGAGTGATAGTCCATTTGAACGATGAGGCGAAGTCCCATAAATTGCCGGACGTACCTCTCCGATCTCAGAACCAGTCGAAAATGGCGGAAGTGAAGCTGCATGGAACATGGACTAGTCCATTTAGTGCGCGAGTAAAATGGGCTCTGGCGCTCAAAGGTGTACCCTTCGACTACGTAGAGGAAGATCTCGCCAATAAAAGCTCTATGCTTCTCGAGTATAACCAACCCTGTTCACAAGAAGATCCCTGTGCTCGTCCATGGCGGAAAACCAGTCTGCGAGTCCATGATAATACTCGAGTACATCGATGACCCTTGCTTCCGATCGACCCTCACGATAGAGCCGTCGCTCGATTCTGGATCAATTTTGTGGAAGAAAAGGTAAATCTGACACTCATTTCGAATAAATTCGAACGAATTCGCTAATAATACTCTGCTTCTCGCTGCTCTGTTCTGCGTCTGCCTCTCCTTCCTAGTTCCTCCCTTCTTCGTTTTCATTTCACTGTTGCTTTCAGTAATTACTCGCGCCTTTCTGTCTTAAAACTAAATAATTTGGAGGGCAGTCGAGTCTCAATTCGAATTAATTCTTCTAAATACATTGTCAAGAATTAATTTTAAAATATAGGATTAATATCCATCAAAAATCTGCGATGGCGAAGGGATTCGTGTAAGAATACATTAATTCTCTGCTTCAATGCCTGCTTTGGTATGGGATTAAACAGTTGAATAACCAGACTCCCAAGCTTATTGTAAATCCGGGTTTCAAAAACTAATAATTGTATACAAGAAACAAATTCCTTATCCCCCACTATAAAATTACAAGCTTTTACTCCCGATTTTTGTTTCCCGGAAGATGTCTGAAAACAAAATAGAACGAGGTCGAAGAAAGAAATGAAAAATAAATCCAGTTTTAAGCTCATAACAAAAATCCTCAACTCTTCTAAGACATCTTCAAACTCTGTCCGTGCCAAGTAGAAGTTTGTCGGCCAATCCAATCCATCAGACGTCAAACCGCAGAAGTAATGGCTGATCATGCAGACATTTTCATTTGAATTTGACGATGAACATGTACAAGAAACTCAACATAGGACGGGCCGTATGTATTCTTATCTTCCACCATGTACGAGAAGAATAACATCCCTGCAACAAGAAAAACACCTTCAGAATTTAGCCAACTAAATACGAAAATTCTGTGACATTTCTCTTATTCTACAAATTCTAATCAGATCGTTTATAATGAGCAATAGTAAGTCTGTCATATAATTTAAGGTCTAATTTCACCTTTTTGCAAGGATTGGTTGATACAATTATGTTTTAATTATTAAACCAATTGATAAAAGATGAGCAACCCAGCACGATTAAGATAAGAGCGCAGAATTAAAGGTGTGCACGATTAGAAGAAATGAAAATTTTAAGACATGTCCAATTAGAGGAAAAAGTGTGCATAGAAAAGGTCAAAACAAACCTGATGGATCTCCTTTCTTGCATATTCTTAAGCTGCAGTACAGAGGCCAACACCAAATAAGTAAAAAACTACACACAAGCTGTATCATAATGTGATGACATAAAAAGTAGCCCAAACTAATTCATTATAATCATGGACTAGAATAAAATTTGAAGAGAGAATATGAGTACTCTACCGTAGATAAGACCTTCTCTCGCGGCGTATCTCATTTACCAAATCATTCAACTTCTGTGACATTGGATTTGAATACTGCTGAAGCACAAACTGACCATGCAAAATAATTGAAGTCATAAAATTGCACAAATGAGGAAAAGAATTTCCGAATTGCATTACGAAGTTTTGTGAACATCACACATAAATGTCCATGATTTAATGGTACAAGCAAATTCATAACCCAAAAACACCTCAAAGTTTCGACAACTGGTTTCTGGATTTGAGCCTTTTTTTAAGCAAGCTACTTCTATCTTCTCTAAATAGGGCTTTCACCTCCTCAACTTTCACCATTATTTTTTAAACCATCTGTCTTTTATCCAAAAAGGTTTTAATAAAGTATTTGCAACGTGAGACATTAATTTGTAATAAAATATACTCGTTGATCAAGAAGCTCAGGAACAGAAAGTAAAACATATCAGCCCTCAGAGTTTAGATAATATCTATTTCTGTTAGCTTAATTTAAATATCAACTAATAATAAAGAATACTTCATTTATACCTGAACAGGAATTTCATCTACTGAGGATTTTCCAAAAAGTTGCCGCAATATACTGTCATCCACTGACTTCCCAACATATATTAAACAATCCTCACCATTCTCAAGAAGATAAATACCCTCATCACTCACATGCTCACTAGACAGTGGAACTGGAGGAAGCGAAGATGCATCATTTTTCTGGAATTCAAATGGTATAACTTTAGTAAAAAATGTACAAACCTAGAAACACATGAGAACCAATATAAAATAAGTGATACCTCTGAATTCAGCTCATGAATTGCTATCATTCTGGGATAAACAAATGGAACAACCAGAGGAGTTGAAATTGAAGAAACACAACTTATCCAAAAAGATCGATCATCTATTCTCCCATCAGTTCGCAATCCAAAGCTCTTAATTAATGCTGGAAAAGTGAGAAAGAATTCCCTTAATCACGTACCAAAAACGAAGTGAACTGCTCTGCGACTCAATTTTACACCACGGCCATTAAAAAACTTGTTTTGTAGAAAAAATGGTGCAACAATAGTAGATATACAACTACCAATGAACAACATGCAGTGAACCATCGAGTGATTTTTGGAAGGGGAAAACAAGACTTCCCACTCAAATCTTAAAGTCAAATCAGGCATGATTTTAGAAAATAAAATAATCTTAATCAACAGAATTAATCAGATGCTCGACAAAATAATTTGAAACATAAGTATACCAAGAGTATAGAGGGGCAAGAGCTTAAGAGCCTCTGGGAGAATGAGCTGACCCGATGAAGTTACAGTGGCACAATATTTGCGATAAGAAAGTAAAACATTGATGGAAAGATTGGTCACGTGTTCATGGACCTGTAAGAGTGGGGTGGTTGGAATTTCAGATGCCGCTGCACACAGAAACAAAACCATCGTTATCACTAAATACACTCAGTATAATCTTGCCTAGAATAAGATATTATTGCTTTTACCTGTGAAAATTAAATATTTTAACAAAAAATATTTCCTATCAAATCCAACAAAAGATAGATACCTCGCTTCAGAAAACATGCAAACAGTGTGTCCAAGTCAGCTGCTCGGAAGAGATTGCTTAACATACTAGTGCAAGGGAGAGATAAGTTTGAAACACGAATCCTCCTTTGACCATATACAGTAGTGTAGAGAAGTGCACACTGCAATAAGAAAAGATTATAATAAGGAAGCCTCATGCTATTAACAACCACTATTGATAGTTCTTCCTTTTTTAAGTCGTTCCCTATTAAGGTTGTATGACCAATGACCAAAATTTAATAACTAAATGTAAATGCAATCAAATAGTGCACCTAATAAGTAAAACACATATTATTTTCTACCTGAAAAGCACATTCTGAACCATCCTGTAACTTATCATCATGTTTTAGTGTCACCATTATTGCCTTGTCAGAGTCAATCTGTACAAGAAAATGACTCAGTAGGGATCAAGGGGTGAAACAAAACAACAACAAAATTCAAAAATAAACTTAGCTAGAAACATCAATCAAATGCGTAAGTCATTCTAAGATTGAAAAACTCTGTTCAAAACTCTAACTTTCAGGAGAATACAAGATAATCTTAAAATATAATCAAACCCCGGGTAAGTCGACATCTGTAGGTATGCGCTTGCAAAAATTTCCATGGTAGGCATCAACTTGAATTCCCTATTAAAGACAGCCAAGAGCTTATTATCATTTAGAATCACAGAAATTTCATGTTAAAGTTATTGAAAAAACAATAAAATAGTCTCTGTGCAAAGAAATCACCTGGCTGCATCGAACGCGCATCACAGCCTCAAAACCCTGTGGCCTCGTCACATTCCATCTTAGATCATTGTAAAGCTTTGCAGCGTCAGACATAGCCGAAAAGGGGTGGTAATAATAAACCTGAAAGACAGGACTCCAATTAGTATGAAAAAAGAAAACCAAAACCACTTCCCATACCTGAAAAGATCTAAACATATAAGTACATGGTGCAGTAGCATAAATGGTAAAGGAGAATTATTTTATATCTTAAACAAGGAACTAGTTTTATAACATTAAATGATAGTGAACTATTTTTTAAGTAATCAATCATGCATTAAGGTGTACCGTTTCTTACAAGAAAAAAATTGAGTTCCCAAATTAAAGCGAAAGAGAACTTAACCAAGTAATGGCCAAATAATTCAGAATTAAAGAATAACTAAACAACCCGGAACTCCAATACCCTAGTGATCCATATTAATATAAAAAAATCTATCCAGGTCATAATACGTAAAGGAAATAATAGTATAGGCAATAGCTTTTATACATTTTATATTTCATAATAGAATTGGTATTAAGCAAACTAAGTGAATAATTTAAGGCAAGTTGTCGGAAGCTTCTTCCTAACAGCAGCTAATATCATGCATTAACAGCCAAGATTAAATTAATTACAATCAAGAACTATCTGCTCACACAATTAATGATGAAGCAACGCTGAGTTAACTATTTAACATTCATGAGGATAATCACTGCCTCATCATTCAAAAGCATGTGTGCCGGCACTCAAGCAAGATTCTCTTAACAAGTGTCAAACAAAAAAAAAAAAGATTAAAATTAAGTGTGAGTTATCTAGATCAAAACAATATAATCTGAAGAAGAAAAATAATCTTGTCCGAGGACAATGAAAGACGCAAAGGAAGAACAATCAAATGAAAATACATAGTAGAAAACTATTATCTAACCTGTCCTCCTGTAGTTCTTGGAATGACGGAGATAGAAGCAATATCTACATAGTTCTGGGTAGTAATGAACACATCAACGCATACCTGAAATGACACGAGTAGAATTAGTCCTGTTATATCTCAAGCAGGGTCATTAATATGCACTTTCAGCATGAAAAGACAGAAGACCTGATACTCAGCAAATTCTGTAGCCATATTCTGGTAAATTTTGTCAGCAGGGTGAAGTAATTTATGAGCTTCCTGAAAGCAGAAGCAGAATTGAAAATTAATATCCATCAGAGACACTCGACTTGCATTAATTGATGATCGATGTCACAATGTCAGCATTTACACCAGAATAATCAAGAAGTAGAGTAGTGCAAAGATTTTAAGGCTTTGACCTATGAAGAAAAGGTATGCTCACATTTTTTTGTCCAAAAATCCCTCACCAAACCAATCTTTACCTCATTCAAGAATTCAGAATAAATTCCCTGGTTACTAAACGAGAAGAGACTTCAAAATAAAGAGCATTTCATAAGTAGAGGGAACCACCGACGCATGTTCCAAACCCAACACAGTTTTTCCCTCTAGAGTTCGACAGAAATAGACAATATGACAAATAAGCCGAGAAAAAATGAGAAGCATAGGAAACAGCCAAGGAATACCTTCTCCCCAGCAGAAATATTAGTTCTTCCTTCAGCCTCCCTAGCAGAAAGGGCGGCGATGCCAGTTGAAGGCAATACTGAATTCAATACAATAACTAATCAATTGAATTTAAATATATTTTAAATTCACTTATAAAACAAAAATGATATACATTTAGGTGACACATTAAAGAATTGACTCATCCAACGTATGTGCAGTATAAACAATACAACATAATAACAAAAAAAAAGTTGCATAAATGTCTAATGAGCTTGCCTGACTGAAATACCATAAGCTTTCCTCCAGTACTCTTCATTGCCAAAAATGCAGCCTGAAAAATGATGACATAAGTCTAACACTACCATACATCCTAAGTTTATATAATCAACTCCAAACAACAATCTCTTTCAACAATAAATTCAAACAACTCAAAAGGAACAGCCAATAAACTGAATTTAAAAGCTTTATTGCAAGACTGGAATATTGACATAGACTATTCCTATCCAGATTATGAGAAAAGTATTTAGAAAGAGTTCCTTTTCCCTAATGCCAACTTATTGCAGTAATTTGAAAATCATAATTCACAGCCTTCAACTCAGATTCTCAAAGTAACTAGTGTCAATATTATTCCACATGTGGAGAGTGTTGAGGATGATCTTTGCTAAATGGGGATAACATCTGAGAGAGTAGTCAAATGAAAGTAAAAACAGATAAGAAATTAAAATGTGATAGATAAACTAAACCCTCTATAACATCTAGTATGCCAAAATACTACAGAAAAATTCCAAAAACACACCTTAATTGCCGCACCAAATGCTGACTCAGAAGTTCTGCTACTTTGAAACATAGTCGGAATACTTTCCAGTAATAGTTGTAAATGTTGACGGCACTGATTTGACAAGCAAACAAGTAGATTTATCAGAAAATGATTGAATAAGTAACCTGTAACTAAAGAGTTACTCGTGTTCTGAGTGCTTTTCTTTTGTATCCGCTTGAGTTGTACATTTACAAGATGAAAAAAATTATATGCAAATAAGACCAAGTGAAGAGTCAACAAACCTCTGAAAGTTGAACAATCACATCAGATTGCAGAGGAGTATAAACATCTTGTACATCAGGAACGATGAGCATTAGTGGCTACACATGTGGTAAAGATCAAACTTAGATGGTAATCTTTTAAAAGAAAGCTTCAATATGAGTAGCTATTTATACTAGGACTACAGAAAATATAACAAACTAGACGGTTTAATATTGTATTAACAAACAAATACTACTATGTATAATGGAAATTAACACCTAAGATATGAACACCTGCATAAGCTGGTTTCATTCTTATTTTCAATATGATTTTTCAATGAATCACAAGTTTAAAAACAAGGGTTTATAAAAACCTAATCAAACCTGGAAAAATCAATTTTGGGATCCTTATATTTATTAGTATCAGATTCTTCACAAACTGTATTTTAAAAAATCACATAATTACAACAACTTAAGAACTTAGCTTCTTTGCAGAATAGCGGTAGGCTTCATAACAGATCCTAACAGAAGTTAATTACAGAAGATTCCCCGTGCTTACAAACTAATTATATAAACTTGTACCCTCCACCCATTATACTAATTTACAGTAGGAAAATCATATCACTGCAGCAAGGAAGCCATAAACACAATTGATTTCACTATTCAAGAACACAATTGTTTCAGGAACTATCTCTGAAAATCTTAACAACCCAAGCAAAATTGCTCAACTTTTCTACTGAATTAATTTCACTATTGAGAACTATTTATGAATAAGCCTCCATTCAACAAATGAGAACTTTTTTTTTCAGCAACAGATGGCTTTACAAAAGCAATATTTGCTCAAGGTTACAACAGTAATTTCAAAGCATCACCTGTTGTAATGCACGCTTTAGGTTATAAAAGTGGATTGTGGAGTCAAACGTAGCTATACCAACCATTGTCCGAGGACCTTCCTGTGCAAGATTATTGTCAAAATAGTTTCATTTGTGGTCAAAGAAGTATCTTAAATTTTCCAGTTCTGCAAATAAAAGAAACATGATAGTAGCAATGATATTGCAAGTAAAAAATTCCATGAGCTAAATTGCATGTCGTATTTTTCATCTATATTCCATGGAACAAAATATATTAGGACAAAATCAAGTACAATTTTTTCTTAAAGTGCTTTTGAGATTAAACTATAACAATACCCGTTAGAAATAATTGCTATCTTGATCAATCACAAAATCTACTAACAATTACACCGCATAAATATTGTGAAGTTAAAATAATATCACTTTGAGTAGTGTTTCATAAATAAACTTACATACATGCAAAAAAATTCTCCCTATTAAATAAATACCTTTGGGTCACTAGGACGGTGAAGAACTGATTCCCGAATAGAATTGCGGAAAAAAACTTTCATCAAGTCAAAAATGTTATTTTTCTCAGTCTTTGTGGTACACAAAAAGCAAAGATGGAGAAGTGGATTTTCAAAAACAATGTTCAAGTTGCTAGTTTTCGACTTTGTCATTCAAACAACCCCCTCCCTAACTCTAGAAACTATTCAAAATCATTTTTCCAAAGCAGAGTTCTTTTTCAAATTATTCTAAACCAAGAGAAAAGTATAAAACAGCCAAAGAGAATTGAACTTAAAAGGCTTAAGATGACGAAGCCAATCAAAAACCCCATTTTTTCATGTGTATACATACTTACCACTAATCATAAATGTTCTTTAATTACGAACTGAAATGCTGAAAAAGAAAAGTTCAATCCCAACAAATTAAATATTTAAAAAATAATTCAATACCTGAAGATAAGGGAATAAATTAAAATCCGTATCTTTCACTCAAACAAAATTGAAACCAAGGTCATAATTTAAGCATTAAATATGACTGATGTATGAAGCTAACGAGCTAGCAAGTTGTTGTTTAAGTCATAAGATTAAAAGCAATTGAGAGGCGAAAAATACATTACTGAGCTTCGAAACAGCAATGAAACTTACAGGAAGATCAGAAATAACTTGACTGATAGCACTGCATGCTGCAGCTGTTGCACCAGTTTGTAATGCATTCATAGAAACATCAATGAGGAAGAAATAAACCGCTGGCATGGGATCACGAACCTGGAATAAGATTGAATGACAGAAAATCACATATTTTGTATCTTGTAGTGGCCAAAGATAATAGAAATGACTTCAAGCACATCTTCAAAAAATAATACATAACGCAATAAACATTTCTAGTAATCAGCAATGTTTACTACCTTCATCAAGTCACAATCATAAATTAATCCCTCCAAATACAGAAAATAATTATAGCAAATGAACTCAACAAAAGGAACACTAGAAAGCCAAGAATCCCAAACAAGATCTAATACACAAATAAAACATGAGCCTTCTAGCAAACGATATGAAAAAGCTAGCACTAAAACAAACATCAGGATAAACACCACTATGTACCCAATAGTACACTCACAATTTAAAAATTCAATTAACTCATCATAACCTTTTATACGAATAGAAGTTAGAACTATGGTACAAGGTAAAGTATTAATCATGATACATATAAATTTCCATCATTTGGTTTTTTAATCTTAAGCTCAAGCACTACACCAAAAACAAAACAATTTCAAAATTGCTTGAAATAATCCTCAAAGGATAGAGGTGTGTCTTCATCTGATACTAATGTGACCTACTCAACAAGCAACTCAACTTAGATGGTCAAAAGGTATTGGTATCATTTTCCTACCATATATTCTTTAGATGCAACAAAGTCAACAGTTCCTCTACAAAGTTCTGGCCTTTCATCTGCATCTCTTCTTCTACTATCTGGGCCAAGATTGCAATGGTATTCCCGAGGAGTTTCATCAGTAAATCCTGCAAAAGGTTAACAAAAGTTGCCCATACGAAAATAAAAATATCATTCCAGCGACTGAAGAAAAACAAATTTACAACTATAAGTTTCTTTCATCAACGACGAAGAAGATTCTATGATTATATAGGCACATAAAAGGTCTGAAGCCCCTCGAAGATATAAATTCACAAAAACGACCAAAATTACTCGTAATGCATATCAAATTATCAATTCACACTAACCACACAAATTACAGATGAACCGCTTTCCCTGATCAATAAATTTCATGAATGGATTAATGTAGGCTTTGCAGCGGGAACATCTCACAGGACCACTATCTCCAAAATCGACAACCTACAGATAATTTTTACAGAATAGGTAAATTTTCATGATCATTCCTAACATAGTAAGAAATCAGAAAAATTAAGGAGATTCTTCAAAGTTGAAAGCAGGATCCATTAAGTATAATAAGTATAGAAATGTCGACAGCACAAATAATATGGGCATTTGAGGCAACTAGATGTCAGAAAAGAGCTCAGAGAACATAAATAAGATAACACCATCATGGTTATGCCGTCTTCCAAGATCTCTTTTAACTGTCTCCAGAGTCGATAATTTACCAAACTTCCATATATTACCTTTTAACAATTTAAATGATATTTGGAGACTAATTATCTTGCACTCGCTATAGTCTACGTAAAATTATAAACCCAATGATTTGGTAATTTTTAACTCTGCAGATAGATTCAGACTCATGAAAGACATGGAATATTATTCGCCAGTGATATGTTATTCTTTTTTTGCTACTAACATATAAATATATATCGCCAATCAACACTGATATGTTATTCATTTCTTACTTATATATATATATAGTCTTATTGCTTCATAGTATCTCTAATAAAGTAAGAGATACTGTGGACATAATATGCTTAAAATATAAAATAATATAATGATTCCTTTAAATTCAGGGTGAGCATAGAAAGAAACAAAAGATTACTTGGACAGCTTCCTCAGAAGAATGTGGAAGAGCAAAAGGTTGAATCAACAAAGCTAGATGCATCCCTGATGTACTCAAAAGGTCAGCAGTGCACGGAATCTGCAAAACCACCAATACGTCACATGCTGTCATCACTTACGTGATGCAAAAAATTACATTAAAAAATTAACAATGCTAAATTATGAGGAGATATTGACCTGACAAGTTGTGCATCTCATGAAACGAGGACTGCAATTTCCAGTGTCTCTAACAATGTATTCACTTGAAGCAGGCTTCAAGAGTGACATAAGCATTCGGCGAAAAAAAAGTTAAATATCAAATATCAGTTATAGTAAATAGTTTGCGACTAACTAAGAATAACTAGAAATTGAATTTCAATGACAAAGGGCTGGTATAAGAAATTATGGTGCTTTTAAACACATTAGATCTAGTCTATGCAGTCACTGAACCAGCAAAAAAGAAGAATACCGGTGGAGGGTTGCCTTGATTGGCCTGTCGAGTATCATGCATGATTATAGAAGAATTTGGAACAGGCCTTGGAATTTGGTTGGGATCAATCTTTGAATGTCCCGATGAGGGAGATCCTGTTGGAGGTATGGCAGGTGAGATTGATGTCATAGATTGGTTTGGTAGTGGTGGTGTCATTCCATACATTCTAGGTGGTGGCAAAGAACCAGGTAAAGGAGGAGCCACCTGATTTCAGAAAATGATAGAAACAATACTCAATCAAGTGAATAAATATGTCAGCTGAGACTGAAAACTTTGACATCCATGTTTTCTAGGTAGAGGTCAATAAAATTTTATAATCCATCTAAATCAAATACAATGAAAAGCCAACACTTGCCTGCCCCTGTTGCATTGACCATGGTGCTGGTGCAAAAGGAAAGCCAGAAGGTGGTGATCCTCCTCGAGGAACTTCTGAAAATGGAGGCCCTGGTTGAATAGGAGCACCAGGAAGAGTACGCGTATTTGGAACCATATAGGGAGCCCGAGTTGGGGGAGGTCCAACAGATGGTTGCGGCGCATTAATGGCAGAAGGATACCGTATTCCTGAAGACAATGCAGCTTGCATGGACAACGGTGGCCCATTAGTTGGCAATCCAGTTGGTGCAAGTGAAGGAGCATTCGTCCCACCAAGGGAGGGTGAAGAACTAGAAGGATATGGAGCAGAAGGAGTAACTTGACCTCCCAGATGCATCTGTGAAGGCCGAGGTGGTCTAAAAACCACGCCTGAGGGCTGACCAGCTACTGGCCCAGTTGGTCTTACAGGAGGCACGCCTTGGGGTGGTGTTGCTTGCTGAATTGCTGACGGAGGCATCACTGGCCTTCCAAGGGCGCCTGGAGGAGGGCCAGGCCTTGGAAATGGTGGTGAAGAAACAGGAACCCCAGGAGATGGGGTAGCTGATGAAAGAAAAGGAGGAGGAGCTTGGCCGAAAGGAGAAGGCCGAGGGGCAAAATTAGGTCCCTGCATAGAAGATGGCCTATTAAGATTCATGTTCTGCAGGTTATCTGCCAGATAACCAGCGTTGTTTTGAACATTGGGGATGTAATTAGGGGGTAATGATGGTGATTGACTCCAACTGTTTCCAGTATTTCCCGGCCGAGGTGGCCCCGGAGGCTCAAACGCAGCCATTGATCAACCTCGATACTTCTTTGAAACAAAACAGATCTCGTCTATTGAAGTATAACTTACAAGAATGTTTGAGAGTATCAACAACCCACGACCAAAATCTGCACCGAGTACATAAAACGTAAGAAAAAACAACGAATTAAAATATCCCCAAATTCCGAAAATATAACTCAAATCGCGAGGCCACAAGATTCAATTTCCACATTCTCATATTTCAATTCACAGACATCACAAACCCCAAATCCAAACAACTGATATTCTTGCCGCATCTATTGGATCTCCAGGATACAGTGATCGCAAGACTCGAAATTCCGTAGAATTCCGCATAAAATTAACAGAAGATTCAATTAACAATGTACAAACAAACTAAAATTCCAGAGATCTATGCAGAAATAGGGCATTCAATCAGAAATAGAGGCGAGGGAAAAGAAGAACAAGAACCGGACGGGCTGCCTCTCAGCTTCACGGAGACGAAAGTCGGAAGTGACGAAATAGAGTCTCCTCCATAGGCCCCGGCCACCCTTATAAAAACCGGTACCCGTGATACGCCGCCGTTTCGGAACATTGATTATTTTTAATATGCATTGCAATTTTAGTGTCATAAAATAAAGGGTAGGATAATATTAATTTCATAATATTGAAAAAAGGAATTTAAATTAGAATGTCCCACATCTACTATGAAGTTTTAACCCCAACACCATCACTGCCACGTGGAATGTCAGTGCAGGTCAATAAGCGCTCTGTCTTAACCAATCAAATGAAAAGAACACGTAGCTCAGTGGTTCAAACAACGCCACGTGTACACCCTTAAACACGTTTTACTTCCGTAAACCCCCCCACCACCATAATTACGGAAGGAAGTATAGGAAAAGTTAGATACTGCAAGAAAGTTAATTAAAAATGCAAGCATTACTCAGCCTCAAAAGTTAGACATGGATGTTTGAGTTTAGCTGTGCTCATCGAAGATGCTCGAGCGTTCGAACAACGATGGCCGGCCAAATTCCCAGCTCCCTGCCTTGGAGAAGATCTGAACTTGGCAATTGGGGCTCTGGGTAATGAGTTATAGTCTTGCATTCAGACATGGCGAGGAACAACTGATGCAGCATCAAAAACATAGATCTTTCTCGTGAAGCTCCATCAGATGTCTGTCTAGACTCTGTCTTTTCCACTAAATTTACCTTGTCTTCTGTAAATACCAAAATAGTTTATTTTTTTAATCTTTCCTCGTACACTTTTGATTCTTACTTCTTGTGGATAAAGATTCAATTGGCATCATCCGCGTTTGTTTTTCAAATCCATTTCCAAAGCCATCTTTTCATTTTATTTGGATCTGGTATTATTGTCAAAGCTCGTGCGACCTTGTTCCATTGTGAAGTGATCTTATTACAAGATTACTCGAGTAAAAACAAGAACATAATTTTTTAAGGTGTTGCCACAACAAGGAAAGAGATATGTCCCATTAGAATGAATAATGCGGCACATCAATAGAAATTACATAATCAAAAATGAATCATTATAAATAAATAATAGCGATTATTAAAATGTAATTTGGCTAAAATTTAGTGAGCAATGATAACAAATTTCTAATTGTTTTTAATCTATGAGTAGTAGTAGGTTAGCATTCTTAGTATATTTTTTCATAGACCTGATCAATATAATAAAAATAATAAATAATTATTTTAATTATACATTTAATGTATGTTAATTAGACAAATTAAACTAAAATAAGATGGTATAGTAAAAAAATTACTCTGGAATTATTCTAAAATATTCATTTGGCAAATCATTAGAACCAATCTTTCAATGACAAATAGTATTATATTGATTCCAATGTTATTATTTCCACTATTATATGACTTTTCCGTTGATTTAAACTTCAATTTCAAACCTTAATTAATCTAAATAATTGAAGTTGAAAAGTTCAGGGGTGTGAACACGTTTATTCCCATCTCAATCCAAAGAACTTTAACATGATTATAAAATATACATAAAAATAATAGAAAACCTTTCGGTAAATTGGAGGCGGAGTCAGTGTAAATGTACCATTTGTAAATAGTTTATTAATTTAGAAAGAAAATCATTCATACATAAAAATAATATATTATTATAAATTGAGAAGAAATGGGTGAGAAAAGTAGAAGCTGTTCTCACCCAATAGGATCTAACACGTGGTATGCTGCTAGTTGGGTCATGGGTGGCCCACAGATTGACCAATGAAAGATGATCTTACGTGTTTGAATTTCTGAGTCAACAAATATGGGCCGTTCGATTGATTAGTGGGATCGTACCTGTTCTCTCACCCAATTTCTGGGTCCCTTGGAGTTCTGGCCACGTGGAATATCTCCTTACACGACTGTTTCGATGAAAATATAATTAAAAAATCGTTTTTTGAGGTGGGTAAGCGACGGTAATTCTCATACACAAGTCGGAAGAAATGGCGGAAAGGAGCAAACAGTACGGAATCCAGCCGGTCCTAAAAGGCGGAGATCATTTTGGAAAGAGATTGATGAAGAACTTGCCACCTTTCCTCTTCCTTTCTTCTCTCGATCCATCACGCTCAAGATGAACTGGGTTAGCATTTTGTCGGCCATTACAGCTTCTGCTACGAGCTCAGGCTTGGCGCTCTCATCATGTTTTTCGATTAACTGATATCCCATCGTTTTCCCCTCTCCTGTTCGATTCGTAGGGACTCTGGTTTCCTCCGAGAGTTGACGATTGTTTTCGATGGGGCTGTTGATTATCAGATTCGTCGCCCTCTGGGTTGCGAGAAAGGGCTTTCATAGTTAAATTGATCTCTATTTGACCATTGACCTAACTGGTCTTCTTGATCCCCCTCCTTTTGCCGGCGATTGTGTCATTTGGAGTTGCTTTCGCTTGATTTTTCTCGGTAGAGGATATGTTTTTACGAGTAATGGCGATGGGCACGGTGAGGTATGTTATTGCTATGGTTTGTAGCTCTTGAATTCTCATTTGATTGATAAATTGATGGAAATTTTAATTTATTTTCTCGAATTGGTTCTTGCTCACCGTCCAAAATGCTCTTGGGGATTGCCGACCAAATTCTGATATGTTTTACTGTTGTTTATGGGAAATTTTGGTTGCCATAATCTAATTTTGGGGAAATAGTCATTGGGTTTCTCGCAGGCTTTGAAATTCTGGGTTATGTCCCTGTTCTGGTTCTGTGAGCGGCCAATACAATGTCGAGAACTTTATTAAGAAGAACATGTTTGGGAGTTGTATTTGCTGGAGTTTTAGTTGTCCTGACCTGCTTAGTTTGTACTTCGCAAGGCCTAAATTCTGATGGGATGATCCTCCTCGAGCTAAAAAGTCATATTCTCGACGAATTTGATCGACTACAAAACTGGAATTCCTCCGACCCAACACCATGTGGATGGTCTGGAGTGAGCTGTAGTTCGGATTATGATCCAGTTGTGTTGTCTCTTGACTTGAGTTCTATGAATCTCTCAGGAATCTTGAGCCCCAAAGTTGGCAATTTGATTAACCTGACTTATCTTAATCTCGCATACAATGGGTTCGCCGGAGAAATGCCCAATGAGATCGGGAATTGTACAAAATTGGAGTATCTTTTACTGAATAATAACAACTTCGACGGGCAGATTCCGTCGGAGTTGGGGAAGCTCACCTTGCTGAACGTTCTGAATATAGGCAATAACAGATTCTATGGTCCTTTGCCGGACAGCCTCGGAAAGTTGTCCTCTTTAGTTGATTTCGTTGCGGTTACTAATAATCTCACAGGTTCATTGCCTAGCTCGATCGGAAAGCTCAAGAGCTTGAGGAGATTCAAAGCTGGACAGAATTATTTTACCGGAAGTATTCCGGCGGAAATCGGCCGATGCAAGAGCTTGGAAATTCTCGGTCTTGCCCAGAATCAGATTGAAGGGGAGATACCAAAACAGACTGGAGCGCTTAGAAGTTTGAAAGAATTGATTCTATGGAGTAACAAGCTATCCGGGTCTATCCCGAAGGAGCTCGGAAACTGTACTTCCATAGAAACTCTTGCTCTGTATGAGAATAAACTCTTCGGAGCCATACCGGTTGAGCTTGGGAATATCTACTCTTTGAAGAAGCTTTACCTCTACAGAAATGGGTTGAATGGAAGCATCCCAAAGGAGATTGGCAATCTTTCTCTGGCCAGGGAAATCGATTTCTCCGAAAACTACTTGGCTGGAGATATTCCCTCCGAGTTGAGCAAAATCAAGGGTTTGAGCTTACTTTACTTGTTCCAGAACCAGCTGACTGGCTCCATCCCAGATGAATTCAGCAGTTTGGCTAACTTGACGAAGCTTGACTTGTCGATTAATAACCTCACCGGACCGATACCATCTGGGTTTCAGTATTTGTCTGGAATGATTCAATTGCAGCTCTTCGACAATTCTCTGAGCGGGGAAATTCCTCACGGTCTAGGGCTGTACAGCCAGATCTGGGTTGTTGATTTTTCCAACAATAGTCTGACGGGAAGAATTCCTCCTCATCTCTGTCATCATTCCAATCTGATTATACTGAAATTGGAGTCTAATAAGCTTTATGGAAATATCCCTACTGGGATTTTGAATTGCAATTCACTGGTTCAGTTACGACTTGGCGGGAACGAGCTCAGGGGAGGGTTTCCGGCCGAATTGTGTAATTTGGTAAATATTTCTGCCATTGAAATAGATCTAAACCGGTTCAATGGCTCGATTCCGGGAGCCATAGGAAGTTGCCAAAAGCTTCAGAGGCTTCACATCGAAAATAATTTCTTTTCCTTTGAATTGCCCAAGGAAATTGGAAATCTCTCTCAACTAGTGACCTTCAATGCTTCGTCAAACCAGCTTTCTGGTCGGATTCCGCCGGTAATTGTTCACTGCAAAATGCTCCAGCGGCTTGATCTCAGCGGAAATGCCTTTGTGGGTGCTTTACCCACCGAACTTGGATCTCTTCTTCATCTCGAGATTCTCAAGCTCTCGGAAAACAGATTATTTGGAAGCATACCTGCAGAATTGGGAAATCTATCGCATCTGACGGAATTACAGATCGGCGGGAACTTTCTCTCTGGCGAAATACCTGAGGAGTTGGGTTTCCTTTCGAGCTTGCAAATTTCATTGAATCTGAGTTATAATCAGCTGACCGGGAGAATACCGTCAGAGCTTGGAAATCTCAATTTGCTGGTATTTCTTCTGCTAAATAATAACAATTTGACCGGTGAAATTCCGAGCTCGTTCGACGAACTTACGAGTTTATTGGGTTGCAATTTCTCCTACAATGACCTTTCCGGGCCGATACCTTCCAAACTACTGTTTCAGAACATGGACATTTCGAGTTTCATCGGCAACAAGGGACTCTGCGGTGGGCCTCTCGGCGATTGCGTCGGAAACTCATCTTCTCCGTCCGATTCTTCTTTTAAAAGCGTCAATACACCTCGCGGGAAAATCATCGCCGTGATTGCCGCCGTAGTAGGCGGAGTTTCCCTCGTTCTAATAGTAATTATCTTGTATATTATGAGGCGGACACCGTTGAGAACAGCTTCTTCCTCCCGCAAGGAAATTCGACCATCTGATTCAGACTTATACTTTCCTCCAAAGGAAGGATTCACCTTTCAAGATCTGATCGTCGCCACAAGAAATTTCCACGAAAGCTACGTCGTCGGAAAGGGCGCGTGCGGAACCGTCTACAAGGCCGTGATCCATCCCGGCCTGACCATCGCCGTGAAGAAACTAGCATCAAACATGGAGGAAAACAACACCGAGAACAGCTTCCAGGCAGAGATTTTAACTCTCGGAAGAATTCGGCATCGGAATATTGTCAAGCTCTACGGATTCTACCACCACAAAGGTTCTAATCTGCTCTTGTACGAGTTCATGGCCAGAGGCAGTTTGGGCGAGCTTCTTCACGGAAACTCGTGCAGCCTGGACTGGCAAACCAGATTTTCGATCGCCCTCGGTGCCGCCGACGGCCTCACTTACCTGCATCACGACTGTAAACCGAGGATTATTCACCGTGATATTAAGTCAAATAACATTCTACTCGACGACAACTTCGAGGCCCACGTCGGAGATTTTGGACTGGCCAAAGTAATCGACATGCCTCAATCCATGTCGATGTCGGCCGTTGCCGGATCGTACGGATATATCGCTCCAGGTAATGTCTCGTTTTCGAGACTTTTTTTTTTATTCGTTCAAGATCTTAGGCTCTTAGATCCATCAATTGCACCCAACATTGTCAACCTCAAATCTGTTTTTTTAATGGCAGAATACGCTTACACGATGAGAGTGACGGAGAAATGCGACGTATACAGCTACGGAGTGGTTCTTCTGGAGTTGCTGACCGGAAAAACTCCGGTGCAGCCTGTAGAGCAGTGGGGCGATCTCGTTTCGTGGGCCCATAATTTTCGGAAGAATCATTCGCAAACCCACGAGATGTTGGACCATCGATTAAACCTGGAAGACGAGGGGACGGTGGATCACATGCTATCGGTGGGGAAAATCGCGATGATGTGCACGAGCACGTCGCCGTCAGATCGGCCGTCCATGCGGGAGGTAGTGATGATGCTGGTGGAGTCCAAACCGGAGCAGGAGGTGGAGCGGGAGGAGAGCGCCTTCCCTAGTCTATCGGATGATTTTGCTCGGACGGTGTACAATGGCACTTGCGTAAATAATGGATTGGTCTGATGATATATGATATAATTAGTAAATATTACTTGTAAATTTGGTTACATAATTTGATAAAAGTAGACTATAGATTGAATATTCTTCAATTAGAACACATATTTTTAATATTCTAAATAAATAATTTGTAGGATAAATATAAATTTGACCAATGAAGTGGCGTAAATATCAAATTCAATTAAGTAAACTGAATTTAAGGATAGCTATTAGCCTCTCCTCCAAACCCTAAAACCACAACCATTTACATTCTAAATATTTCACTTTATTTGAATTAAATTTAAAAGAGTTTCAATATACCCAATGTAATTTTAAAGTGGTCGATTAAAGATGGCGCAGACATGTTATTGGAGATCGTAGTGGAAGATTTGTTTCTCTGTTCTTGTTTGTGTCTCTCTTGATGCTATTTTCTCTTGTCGAAATATAAATTTTAATTATTCATTGATAGCTCATATGACAGAATGTAAACATGGCAGGATCAAAGATATACTACTTGGACGCTTATTTCGCTCAATATCCTGCTCACGTCGAGAAACATGCTCATTTCCATGGAGTACATTTTGGACCGATGGTCCCCAGATAAAAGCAAGCTCCTTCATCTCTTATCTTCCAGTTACACCCCTCGTGCTCGCAGCTATATTTCCATTTATATGCGACGAAATAATAGAAGTTAGCGTCCCATTTCACGCTGCAGAAGAATAAGGTGGTGCCCCCGAAGTTTGTTCTGAAAGTAAACTCGTAAGTACTCCCCAAACTTAGGTCGTGAAAGCCCAGATCGTCGTCTTTTGATTTGCAGTGCACGGTCAGCTTCTTATGTCCGCGCAGTTCGTTTGTGATTCGGACGTGAGTTCTTGCCTCGCAGGCCACCAGGCAAAGCACGATGGCCAATGCTCCCATCACGACACGCAAAAGTGACATTGCCATCGATATTTGATCTTAAAAAAACTGAATCACAGCCATCTTCTTTATATAATGCAAATTGCGTGGCTTAATATGGTGGGTGCATATTTGTCAAGCAACTTCCTTGGCCTAATCTCCGGGATCCATCAACTGCTATTTGCAGATTTTCTCATGCTTTTCACTGGATATGGTTCCTGATTACCAAAACAGATTATATGGTTCTGCGACCTCATAGGGTACGTATTTAGGATCACCAATCTGTGAGAGAGGGCATCAAAATGATCAAGGGCATTCTTACATGGGTAAGACGCCTACGGCAAGTAAAAATCTGAGATGTCTGCTGGCATTAAAGAGAGATGGATGACACTTAAACTCCCATTTTTAACTGCTACAAAATGTACTCACTATATTCTATTAAAATCCCATACAAAATAGGTAATTAGATTTAGTAAACTAATCTTCGATAATACAGTTTTTGTAGTAAATTTGTGCTCCGTTGTATAAGAAAAACTAGCAGTAAATGGGAAATTATTCGGCAAATTCCTACGTTTCTGTTCGCTGTAGTGAATCCTTTGAGTTTACGTAGGAATGAATTAAACTGTGTGCTCCTAAAAGATTGAACGCGAAATAATAGTTGCTTTTTCGTTTCCACAATAAAAGTCGGGGCACTAATGGTTTAAATTTAAAAACAAAATTCTTCGAGTAACTGTTGTTAAAATATATTGATAAGGATATATTACAATATGATACTTGATTCCGTAATTTTAGAAAAGAAGTTCATCACTCTTTGACTCTTTTCTTTTTTGTAGTAATATCAACTAATATATTCATCGAGCCAAAAGGGGTGTACGCGATCCCTTGGTGAACCTATTTTAGATGGATCAACGTTAAAAAATGTAAAGATAAAGACACAATTTCGATGTTTATTCGACTCAAATTGCCTGCTTTTTATGCAGGAAAGCATGCTCATTTCCAAAGAGTGCAACGTGGAGAGTCACCCCCTGCACTAAAGCAAGCTTCGTCATCGTAAATCTTCCAGTTACAACCCACGTCATCGCAGTTATAATTTGTTTTGTAGGCGTCGATGTAATGAAAGTTGTTGTCCCATTTCAGACTGCAAAAGAAGAGGGTGGTGCTGATAATGTTTGGGTTGAAAGTAAACTCATAAGTGCTCTCCAAACTCAGATCGTGAAAACCCAGATCATCGTCTTTCGATTTGCAATGAACCGTCATCGTCTTCGGTTTAAGCAATTCGTTTGTGATTCTGACGTGAGTTCTCGCCTCGCATGTCACCGTGCAGACTATGAGCGCCACCAGCGCTAGTTTCGCGAACCAATTTGATAACGCCATCGATCTCTCTGTCTGCAAAAACGACAAAAGGTTAAGAATGATATTTGAGCTTAACAAAAGCAAAACTGAAACTTGCTTGTAAATGGCAATTATGCTAGAAGCAGCGGAGAGACAGTGGGTGAATATAAATTGTTTCTGTTTTCGTTCGATTATATAGGGGAAATGAGCATTAAATGGGAAAATTAATTGGGTGTTAATATAATCGTCACCATCTTATTCCTTCTTGACGAATCCATTTGATACGAGGAACTGTTCTTATGTATTGAATGATTTCCTTTGAATTCAGCCATCAATAAACGGATTAACTTTTACGTAATTGAGAGATCAGGTATTTACGCAAAATAATATATGTTTTTACGAATCTTGTTCTTAGGATATTAACTGGCTCTGGCTCTAGTAATCATTTCTGTTTATGTTTCATTGGGTAGAAAAATGAGCATTCAGAAAGAGATGATCCATTCAAACTGGCTCTACAAATTTATTGATTAAAGGAGAAGTTTTTGAATCAAGTGTTGCTAGGCTTCTCCATGCAGATTTCTTAGCCCACGTAGAATTGTGCCAGCTAAGAAAAAACCCATCTTCCTTCACCAGCCAGAACACGGTTAAAATATAAAAAGAGAAGCTGATTAGTGTACAACTATTGAGAGTAATCGAAAGCCCTAGATTCAGGCAACTGACCTCCAAAGAATACAATTTGCATCCTTTGTGTAGGTGATTATTATTTGAATGGTTATTTGGACTGTTACAGCTAAGTAATCCTGGTTATACTAATAAAAAGTTCATAAGTAATGATCTTTCTTGAGAATCACGAGCCTAATAATCGATTATTCCAAATATAATGTACGCTGAATAAAGAAATAATATTCAGTATAATGTTCTTGACTCACAGTGTTTGTACTGTTCCTACTGAATAATAAACCTGAAAATGGACACCTAATCAAACCGAAAAGAAAATAATGCTAGGGTTAATATGCAGATTTTCATGTATTTTTAAATAGCACGAAACTGGAACACGACAAAAAGGAGTTTGTCCGATTGCACGCCATTCGTCTTCCACCTGTAAAGACGACAAACTTCAAATACAGAACACAGTCGAGGACAACTTTCTTATCTTTTTCTTCCTCTTTTGGTGGGTTTCCTCTGCCTTTTCCGTGGCGCATTTCTTGGGTCCAAGCTTCTGATGCAACCCATTATAACCTATAGTTTTTTATATGCGATTTGGAGTGACAATATAGAGCTTGAACATGTATATGCATAGGGAAATTGTTTATATCTAGAGCTTTCTACAGAGAGTGGAGAACTTGCAGGCATTCCGGCGAAAAGGAACAAAACACGGTGTTTCAATTAAGCCTAATCACCGCCATTGAAAGACCTTCTTCCACGCAACTTCATCGCTACTGAAATAGAACCCATCTTCTCTAACCAACCAACAGCACTTCCTCCGATCCCCGCACCGGTGAACGTCTCTCGGAACCCTAAACGCGTCGAAACTCTTCCTCGTCTGGCCCCATTTCACGGTGCACCCAAAGCTGATCCCCCTCGTCCAAAAGTTGATCTTTGTTTTCCATCCAAAATCATCTCTCTCCTGAAGCGCTCTCCCTCCCAGCTCCACGTCTTTCGACCGACACCAGACCACCAGGGGCAGTGAGGAGTTGCTGGTGAAGCCGTTTATCACTCGAACATCGTACTCACTTCCTGGAATCGAGTTTAAAATCATCATCGAGATAGAGAAGCAGGAGAGAGAGAGGAGGAGGAGAGCTGTGATGGAGATCTTCTTCATTTAGTTGAAAAACTGAGCTCATGACAAATGGGTTTCAAAAATACATGCTTCTCTCATCTGACCAACCAAACTTTGAGCTGTCCGTGAATTCGAATTAACAAGTCGAAGATGTGATGAATTATAGGCTCTAAAAAACGAAAGTTCTGAGTTCTGTTTTTCAATAATTCTAAAAACTCTGGAACGTTGGCAGGATAAGGTGCGTAGGTGGGGCTGATAATGGAAACTGTAGGGGTGCTATCGTGGCCTCATTTTTATTTGTTTTCGTCTTCTTCCCAAGATGTAAACGATGTCTGCCCATTTCTGGTGCAAGGACAGGCTCCAATCTCTCTCCTTTTTCTTTTCTTGCGTCCTAAAATCTGATCTCCACCACCCAATTCCACTCCTTTTTCTTTGCAATTGTGCTACTTCTGATTATTCGAAGAAAACTACGAATCTTTTTTTTGATGTCTGGTTGTTTTTGAGAACGATGGCAACCGCTCAAGCTCTTCTCTGCCACTGCCATGCTTTCGAGATGAAAGGTCAAGGATGGGTCCCTCGAGTGACAAGTGGACGGCATCGGACATACCCATTTTATCTAATTATGCCTCCATCGTCAGAATTTGATCGTCGTACATCCGTTCCCTCGCTGTTCTTCGGTTTTGGTTTTGTTCGGAATCAAGAGCATCTCATGCGCTCCGATGTAGAAGATTTGTTTTTCAGAACAGAGTGTTGAAATCTTATCCCATCGTCTAATTATGTTGGAATTGTTGATCGATTAATCGAAACAATGAATTGAGGACTAAATCATCAAATTTTACAAGAATATATTGAAACCCATCTTGTTGAACAATCAAGTTTCTACAAAAAAAATCATCACTTGAAGCTCATCTTCCCTCCATTGGAGGAAGACGAGTAGAGCAGAGAAGCAGCAGAGAAAGACAAGCTCTGGACGGCAAGTTTCGACGAAGATGGAGCGATGACTCCACTAATTTTATTATTTGGGGGAGATTCCGACTGAGACGATGCCTTGATCAGCAGATCGACCTTCGCATACTCTTCTTCTCCTTCGTTCTTGATTTCTTTGAGCATGGCCGAAACGTCTTTCATGGCCGGCCGCTCTTCCGGATTCCCGTTCACGCAGAGCAACGCTATGCCTACCGCCTGAACCATTTCCTCGATCTCCGACTCCGGTCTTGACAGAAGTTTCGGGTCGATTACTTCGATTCCTCTCCTCCGGGATCTGACCCAGTCCACGATGTGCAGGCCGTCGGGAATTGTTGGGTCGATCGGCTGCTTCCCGGTTAGAACTTCTAGGATTACAATTCCAAAGCTGTACACGTCGCACTTTTCTGTGATCTTCATCATGTAGCCGTATTCTGGATCGAATAGAGTAATGGTTAGCTTCGTAGAATTGGACCGAAGAATTGTAGGATGGATAATTGATAGAAGTTTACCTGGGGCGATGTATCCGTAAGAACCGGCGACTGTGTTGGAGGAACGAGCAAAATCGCCGTTTTCGACCAGCTTGGCGAGGCCGAAATCTGCGATGTAGGGCTCGAATTGAAGGCCGATCAGAATGTTGTTGGCTTTGATGTCTCTGTGAACGATCGGAGGATTGCAATCGTGGTGGAGATAAGCCAATCCTTGTGCCGCTCCGAGCAGAATTTGGTACCGGAACTCCCATTCCAGAGCATTCCCATTGCTTTCGTGGAGGAGACTCCCCAAGCTTCCGTTGGGCATGTAGTCGTACATTAGCAATCTCGTGTTCCGATTCCGGCAGCAGCCTAAGAATCGGACGATGTTTTTATGACGGATTGAGCCTAGGGTTTGCACCTCCGCGGAGAAGGAATCGCGAATCGCGCATTTGTCCTCCCTTTTACTCGCCGCCATTGTTGTTGGCCAGAGCTTCTTCACGGCAATGACGTCGCCGTTGTTCATATCGCGCGGTACACCACTCCGGAACAACCTTTTCCGATTATGTTTGAATCTACGAGGGATTTTTGAATTTCGTCAACCGAGAAATTCAGTTTCTGGAATGGCGTGAATTGCCAAGGCCACGAGTCTCCCATTTCCGAATCCTCGTCGTCTCTAATAGCGGTTCGTGCTCGAATTACTGCAACTATTCCCAAAACCACCATTGCCGCTGTTAGAACGACGAGCAAAGCAATTACCAGCTTAAGCTTCCTCGATCTCGCTCCATTGATTCCACTTTTCCCTTCAGAATCTGACAAGAAGCACGAATCTATGATTGACGAACATAGACCTTTGTTGCCGGCCAGGTCAGTAGGCGATAGTTGCCTAAAAAGCTTATTGTCCGGCAGAAAACCTGAGAAGTTGTTGTAAGAGATGTTCAGAGAAACCAGATTATCAAGCTCTGCAAGTGGTTTCAGATCTCCTTCCAGCCTGTTGTGCGACAGGTCAAGAACAGAAAGCTTAGTAAGTGAAGATATTTGAGTTGGGATTGGCCCTGTAAGCTGGTTGAAACTGAGATTGAGAGCTATTTCCAGACTCAGAATCAGGCCGATCTCCGACGGAATGCTACCGGAGATATTGTTATTACTAAGATCAAGCAGTTGGAGGCTGGAACAGAGGCAGATCGACGATGGAATCGTCCCAGAAAATGAATTGGATCTGAGAATGAGCTTGTTTAACGAAGCCAGACGACCCAAACTTGCTGTGATCGGACCGTAAAACCGGTTGTCTGTAACGTCGAGAACTTGAAGTTCCGAGAGAGACGACAGAGTATTCGGAAGAGTACCTTCCAAATTGTTGCTGTGCAGGTCAATCATCTGTAACTCGGAGCAACTTCCGATCTCGTCTGGGACAGACCCCGAAAGGAGATTCCCTGAAAGATCGAGAAAATTTAAGCTTTTTAGATTCCCGATTGACTTGGGTATCTCACCAGTAATCCGATTCATTCCAAGACGGAGCCGGAGAAGAGATGTTGCGTTGCCGATTTCCGGCGGGATGGAACCGGAAATATCGTTGGAAATCAAAAGAAGCTTCGTCAGATTCGAGAGCAGAAAGAATCCCGGCGGAATAATGCCGGTGAGCAAATTTTGGGAAAGATCAAGCACTTGAAGACTTTTCAAATCGGCCAAAGTTGAAGGAATGCTTCCTTCTAGCTGGTTTTGCCAAGCGTAGAACACTGTAAGCTTCGACAACATTCCCAGCTGCGGTGGTATCAAACCATAAATCTGATTTTTGTCGAGCTGCAACTGTAAGAGATTCGTAGCGTTTGATAAATTTGACGGAATCGTTCCGGAAACGTTGTTATCACTGATCATAAACTCTTCGAGCTCAGAAAGATTTCCGAAAGAATAAGGAATGGTTCCAGACAACGAATTCAAAGAAACATCAAACTTTCTCAGCATTCTACAGTTGCCAATCTCTTCAGGAATCGACCCGACAAGGTTATTCTGCCACAAAAACATTGCTTCCAGCTTCTGTAGCTTGCCCAGCGACGGTGGGATTGAACCAGAGAAGCTGTTTTCGTAAAGAAACAAGTTTACGAGCTCAGAACAGTCACCTAACTCCGCCGGGATCTCACCGGAGAGCATGGTCGTGTAAATGGACAAGATTTGAAGATTTCTGAGTCGACCCAGTGAAGCTGGTAAAGAACCAGATATTCGAGTCTCGGCCAATCCCAAAGTAGTCAAGTTAACGCAGTTTCCGAGCTCATCGGGGATCGTTCCGGCTATGTCGTTGTTTCCTCCGGCTCGAAAAATTTCGAGATTTTTCAAATTTCCCAGCTCAGCAGGGATGACCCCACTCAGCTGATTATCAAAGATGACGAGATTTTTCAGACTACTGCAGTTGATGAGCGCTAATGGAATCTTCCCTCTTAACTGATTTGAATTCAGGATCAATCTCTCAAGCTTCAGAAGCTTTCCTATGCTTGCCGGAATGGGTCCGACGAGATTGTTGGAGCTGAGGTCGACTACGGTGAGCCCCGAGATATCACCGATGTTGTCGGGGATGATTCCGGTGACGTTTGAGGCGGAAACAACAAGCCTTTGAAGAGACTGAAAGGAGGAGAGATTGAAAGGCAGGGGAAGCTGGAGAGGAACGGATTGGATATTGATTTCGGTAACAAGATTCTGTGCAGAACAAGTAATGGAGGTCCAGTTGCATGGATTAGGGTCGAGAATATTCCAGTCGGAGAAGGAAGATGGGACGGAAGAGGCACCGTGAAGCCATGAAAAGAGGAGGGAAGCTTCATGGTTTGCAGAGAAAGCAGGAGGGAAGAGGAGGCACAAGAAGAAGAGGGAGGAAACTGAAGAAAACGAAGAAGAGAAAGAGGAGAGAAAGAACAGTTGCCTCGAGGTCGGCATCGACATTTGCCTCAAATTCCAAACCTTTCTTCTCGGGTGTGCATCAGAGCCCCCTCTCTCTCCCTCTCTCTAGAAACGCAGACAGTGTTTTTTCGCTATCTTGCTCTGAACTCAACCCGATGAAGAACTACCCAAAAACCTCACTTTCGGGGCTCTGCGAAGAACCAAACACAGACTTGAAACAATAAAACATTAAAGAAATGAAAGCAGAGGACGAGCAAGCGCCTCGAGATCAGCGCGAGAGCACCACCTCCGCCATTTCCACCCCACCACCCCTCTCTCTCTCTCTCTCCGGAGATTGCTTGAAAAGTTTCACGCGCAGGGAGGAGGGTAGAGAAGGACGCCACCTGTCCTCAAAAACTCGTTTCCCTCGGCCTCTGCAATCGGCATTTCTGCATGCATGAATATTGAATTAAAATGAGTAAATTGCAAATTGGAAGCATTTTTGGGGTTCCGGGACACGCTTTCATTGACTTTTTAAAACTCTGCTCTCTTTTTATACCATTTTAATTTTGACTTGATGCCTCCTCCTCCTTTCATTTAAAACAAGCATTTTGCAGTCAATTTAAAATACGGAAATCAAAGTACACGTAAATCCCACAAGAGAGGGTGGCCATACGAATCAAACAATCGTGAAAGGAGAAGCTTAGCTTTTAGGCCTTCAACAACACATCGCCCATTTTGAGGACGCACCATGTGAGAGTACCTTTCTTTTCTATCCTATAATGTTCCCTTCAATTTCTCACCTAAGTTTTCTCTTGCATTGTCGTCGCGAATCTTGTCCGTGATGTTTTTCTCATGTTTTAATATTGTTATGTACTTAGTATTCGAATGCCAAAAACGAAGACGAATTGCCAAGACTTTTTGTGGGTAATTCTCGTGGGCACAAATATTACAAGTAAATTAGTTGTAAGATTTATTTTTTGGGGTTCCGTCTTTACCATCCCACAATCCATAGTATGTAATTCTCGAGCATGAGTCTCTCTACTACAATGTCGTTTGCTTTGGATACTAAATTATCTAAATTTTATAATTTTCTTCAAAATATAACGATGATAACTCTGAATGCAAAAGGATATAGCAAATTAAAAAAAAAAGGCTTCAACCAACGAGCTCATTAGTACATGTTGGCTTTGCAAAAATCATAGCTTTGCTTGTTATAATTTAGATTATGTATGGTCTATGGTTGGATTGGATCTTATGAACACAGCTATTTAAAATCCCATAATGGCCCGAATTGAAACAGAAACAAATAAATAATATTGTCTTTATGGACAATAATTTCCTTCATTTAAGGACATAGTGGCATTGGGAAGCTGCCCCCATGGAATCTATGCACGTTTCTTTTTCTTTCTTTCTTTCTTTCTTTCTTTTTGCCCCAGCTTAACCCCAGCCCATCCAAAACCTCCACCTCCCTAGTCTCCTTTCCTTTATTATTATATTATTAAGAAATATAATTACCAAAGCCTGTCATGTGTGAAGCTGATCCGTTTATTCACTCTAAATCAAAGGCCACGATTCACCTCACAATTACAAATAACCATTTTTATTTTATTTAATTTGTTTAAATTCTTTGATCCGACGGCCATCATAACGATCGCAGTTTGGTTAGTGTGGGTACGAATGAATAGATCCGTCACGTGCCGAGCGACAAGAGGGATACAGTGAAATTAAAATTTTAAATAATATTTTCCAGTAACAACTGTGAACTACTATCCATCGTTTTACGAGCAAGTGTTTAATTTCAATTTTATAAAAAATGGTCTCAAACCTAAAGCAGTTATCACGTATTTCTAATAGTAGATATAATAATAAGCTAAGATTTGGTACGTGCAGTGTTGAAAGAAATAATTAATTATTTTGCGTTTTGAAATTTAACGACTTTCTTTCATTCATACGTGCATGCTAATCTGCGTACTTTGGGTATCTGATGGGTTTGGACGAAATTGTAGCACAAGGAAGGATGCGTAATGGAGGGTGGTGAGAACGATGATGCGCAGTGATCACGGAACAGAACATCAAAATCTACAACTTTTTCCAATCTGTAACAGTCTTTGATTAATTTAACACATGTGGGACCACCACTTTACTGATGTAACCAAAAAAATATCAATCTCAGTAGAAACGGAAGATGCAGATGAGAGGTTACGTAAACAGAGAATTTCAGCTCCTGGAGTGATGAAGTAAAAGAATAGTAAACTTGGATGGATGTAATCAAATTTTTAAATGAAGTTGTGGAAGAGGGTGAAGGCTAGCATTGATGGCCCCGGCGGCAGGGAAGAGCACCGGCGGCGGCTGTAATGGAGCCAACCAAGGAGGAAGATTTAGCGCCCAAGCTTGATGCTTTGGCGTAGTTTGAAGAAGCTCCGGCGCCGGACGGAATGAAATATGCTCCGTTGAGCAGCAAGTCTCCCTCCGATCTCCAGTTCCAGTTCTTCCACTGGCTCTCAGCCGTTTCAACCCTCTTGGTCACCTGCAAAGCGCAGATTTCCAGAAATGTGAACTATTTTAAAATTGCTATTTTATCTGCAAAATAGTTTATTATACCTCTTTTGCAAAGGGGTTTGCCGGAGCAGCATATCTATTGCCTTGACTGTTGATGGTCGGGCTGCCACTTCCCCCGATGGCGTACATTTCCCAGTGGGTGTAGTCATTGTTCACCACGTGGAAATACCCATGTCTGCACCTGCATTATTTCAATGGTATGATTTTAGAAATTCCCCAGACGAAATGAACTTGGAGGAGTTGTTTATAAAATTGAACCTTGGCATTCTCTGGATGAGGCCTTCTCCGAAGTGGTTGTAAGCAATGGTGACCTGCATTTGCTTATCTTTCGTGTATGAATCACTGTGGCCCAGCAGCATTACCTTTCTTGATCACCACAACGGAGATGATAAGCCAGGCTGCAGAGTATTTTGTATTAGTTTTGCAGGATTATAAACATTACATACCTCGTTGTGGTGGGTGAAGTGGTTGTTTGAAATTGTAATTGCGGTTGAGCCCATCACGGCGTCGACCAGACCATCAGCGCAGTGAGAGAGCGAGTTGTGATCAACCCATATGTGGCTCGACCCGAAAATGGAGACCGCGTCTCCATCGGCCATCGTCCTCCACCCGAAGTGGCTGGGCGAGCTCCTCACCATGGCGTTGCCGGTGGGCTTACAGTCGTGGATGTGGAGGCCGTGGATGATGACGTTGGTGACGTATTGGATGGTAATGCATGCCCCATTTGCGATGTGGACGTTGACGCCGCGGCCATCAATGGTTTTGAAGCTATTCGTGATCAACTCTTGTTTCAGCTGAATCACCATGTCTCGCTTGAACACGATCCAGAGGGGTTTGTCTTGGATCACTGCATGCCGCAAAGTGCCAGGCTTGGGGTTCACTGGGTCGTCATCGCGGGGATCCGTGACGACGTAAAATCGGCCGTTGCGGCCACCGACAGCGTTTCTTCCGAACCCGATTCCACAGTCGGCGAGGCGTTTGCGGTTTTTGTGCCAGTTGGGATCGCAACGCCAGCAATCGTCAATTGCGTTACCTGTTGCGCAAGAAAGCTCACCCAAGTTCCTTCTTTCAGTGCTGTTGAGGATGCTCCTGCGCAGATATCAATCGCTCGTGAAGATAGACAAACCCTTGAAATCAATAATTTTGGACAATCAACAAAGCGTCAGGACAGTAAAACTCCGACATACGAACACATTTACTGTTAAAACAGGAAGACTCCTGCGATGGAATTGTTTGAACCAGACAAACTGAGGAGTTGAAAGAGCCGTTTGTTAATTAGTGGGGCAATGATGGGGGACCTTTCACTTCGGAAGAGTTTAGCACAACGGCAAGAAGCTCCTATTTTGGCTTTATCTATGGAATCGGAAACCAAGTAGACGTTATTTCTCAGAACCCACTTGGCAGCACTGCACACATGGGTAATCAATTTCGTGGCAGCATCCGTGAGTTTACAACCATACAAACCTTGGATTCCGATCAACGATGACACGAGAATTAAAGGAACTTAGGAACCATAGAAAGAGCAACGGATAACGGCTCTCTCGTCTCTCATTGGCGGTGAAATAGTTTCAGAAGGGTGCCAAACAAAAGCTGAAAAACCATGCAAGCAAATTATAATTTCTAGACGTCCGTGAAACACGGATCTCGACAGACATGATGGCATGTGTGGGGGCAGGCGGGGAATTCTCGGATTCCTCTAAACACAGACTGTTGCGTGAAGACAAAGGACAGAAGAAGGCTAACATTAGAAATCATCATAGAATATAGCTTTTTCATCAGAGTAAACAGCACACAGTAGCCAATACCAGCCCAGAAAATTAAACAGAGCGCCGCGCAGCTACTCAGAATATAAATTGAAACCCAAAAAAAGAGGAGGAGAAGCATACGTTTCGACCATTGCTGCGATCTCATCCGGGTTATCAACGGCGTGCTCGTTGCCAGAAACCTGTGTCTCCTCCTTCCTGAACACAGAAACGAAATCTCTTAGAACTCAGATCCGTCGTTAGAATCTCGCAGCCGTTGAGCGGCGGTTGCTCAGGAGGGGCACGTGCTCGTCGGCGGAAATAATTCTCATTTTCGTACATGTATATGAAATGACAATTAGCCCAAATGTGTATTGTCGATCTTGGTCGTAGCTTGACGTAATTAAGGGGCGAGTTTGAGGGCAAATGTAGCTGTTGGTAAAGCAAGGGAATCCGAAGAAGTAACAGGTAACTGAATAAACGGTGCAGATCCATGGCTACAGATCTGAAAGGGCGAGATTCACAGACGGTGGTCGGTAAAATACCAGCGAAAGTGTTTCCAAAGGTGGACGAGTGAAAATAACAAAAAGGACGACTCGGATCAAATGGGAGTTTTGCTAGATAAGTAATTTTCTTCTTCGATTACTGATCAGAGGTTTAAATTAAATGAAGACAGTCACTTACTTCCCCTCCATTGATGAGTTGCTCGAGCTCTGAAATCCCTCTTTCATCACAATCCTGCGAAATTCCGGTACAAAAACGAAAATGCTTCACAAAAACGAAAATGTAGGAGAAAATATTGGCAGTATGAAAGGAAATTCGAGCAGGTTTAGAGAGAAGGTCATCAATGGCGGAATAGCTAAAAGCCAGACTTAAAGGACGGTCACTCAACCTCGACAAAATTGAGGAAAATTAGCTAAATCTTGACCCATGAAAGTAGTAAGAAATAGTGAAATCTTGGGTTATAGAGAGACCAGGTATTATAGTTGGCGTTGTTCGGAGCTCTGGCCATTGCCACAACAAAAAACATGGTGAAGAAAAGAGCCAAGCAGAAAGAAGGCGAGCGACTCCCAAACGCCGCCATTGCTGGCTGCTAGAACCTTCACTCGGCCTTTCCGGCGACAAGCTGTCAGGAAAAGTGAGAGAAAAACAGAGGAAGAGTGCAGCAGTGGAAATGGAAAGCAGAGAGATGCGAGAAAACGCGAAGGAACGTTGCAGGGTAGCCGGAGACAGTGGCTGTACTTGGCGAACCGGGGTTTCGGCTTTTTATAGGCAACCAAAAAAAAAGACGATTAAATCCTCATTTTTTAATATGATTTGGATAAATAGGCAGTGATTTGAAGAATGACAGCGTCAATCGTGGCATTTGAAGTTAGATGGGAGCATTCCATCCTTTTCTCAAAATTGAACTTTTGATAATGTAAAGTTCATATTATTCACACATGGGTAGTCGATTGTTTGATCGCAGCCTTGACTAGTAAAATAGAAGTCACTTGGGAGGTTATTAAACTTGTACAAGCATGGCAAGCTACCGAGGTTGAGTATGGCTGACATTGTAGGCTCCATGTTTTTTATATAGTTGAATATAATAATATTGTTGGAAATCAAGATTGCCAATTTTGAGGGCACGATTATGCAGGCATGCCACGTTGGCAAGTGGATCCCATCATACCGATTTCCCACGCCTCCCCTTGCCCCGGCTCTCTCAAGGTCGATTCTGTTGACCGGGGTCGTCCATCGGACGCTTCACGTTTGATGCATTCTATCCTACGGTAGTAATATTTATCCAAAGAAACGGAAAAAAAATGGTTTGACCAAAGAGCAAGGAGTGAGAAGGACATAATGTATAACGTAAATCAAGAGAAGAGGGTGGAAACCGGCGTCGCCGCCGCGCATTCTGCCATTTGTTCAGAAAATATGTTATAATATAATGAAGAAAGGGACAGAGATTGGGTTTTGATTGAAACCAACTTTAACAAGTTGATGTGGAATCTTAAATTATGGCCCCCTATTGGGGCTGCCCTAATGCATTACACTTATTCCAAGTGACACGCGTCATGCACTGATTGAAGCATTTTCTTCATTATCCATTATTTACGCGTTAAACACTGTTAAATGTCAAGAAGATCTGGATTTGCGTTTTATTACTTTGTTATTTTTGTCCTATCGCTAACTAATAGGGCAGTCGTTGTCTTCCAAGTAATGTTTTCCCGTTGAGCGAAGGGCTTGGACAAGGCCCTTGATTACAACGCACGATGACTATTTTCGTTTATTTGGATAAATAAATAACAATCTCGATTCTCGATTGCAATTCCATTCGAAAATTGCACAATGGGAAAATGTACTATTTATTTATGACTTGAATTTTGAGGTGTGTAAAGTACAGAAAGGATATACTTAGATAATTTGATGAGAATCTCTTTATTGTTACTGTCGTCATTTGAGCTATAAATAAAGTGGGAAACTCGAAAAGAAAAGCGAATCTCTTGCATGTTCTTGTTTGGTTCCTGAAATTGGAAAACCGCACATGGATTATAATGATTGCGAGTCTCCTAAATGTGACTAAACATTCATTAGCTTGGTGCACAGAGTCTCTCCAACCCAATTACCAATACTTTTATTGCTACATATATTGCCAATAAACACGTGTCTTGTAATTATAAATGTTTGATCATTTTTTCTCAGGACAAACTATATTATAAAATCAAAGGCACGTAATTATTATCCTTAATTTCTGTAATTCTGGTTTTTATTATTTTAGCCGAATCTCATTTAATGGAGCATCCTACCAGTAATATTCTATTGACACTCTGTACAATTGTCTCTGTCATCAACCCTAAGTTTTTTTGTCACGTACGATTTAGGGGTGCGTGTAGCGGTGTAGGGAGGAAATAAAAGATATAGGATAAGGATTAAGGGGAACCAATTGTTTCCAAAACGTCGTCGAAAATGCTGTGACGTTTATTATGGCCGTCGGTAACCTCACCGACGGTGACCTCCGTCTGGAAGCGGCTCATTAAGAAGCGTGGATCTCACCGCGTGACAGCACGTGAACAAGTGGTCACTTTATTCAATCCCATCTCTCGTCTGGCTTATTGGGTGGGCCGTATTCTCTCTGTCCCAGGTCCATATAGTTGGGCTCTTGAGGCCATTGAAGCCCATTTGAAGATGGCCCAATAAGACAAGGGATCCCTGCAGAAATTTATTATCCATGTCAATCAGGGAAGACTAGTTAGCCATTGGGAAAAGAATATCCTTTTATTATTCACTCTTTGACTTTGTTATTCTAACAAGGTTGACTGTGCTAATCCGTTCATAATCTCATCCAACGGTTGAGCGATGAGGTTCACGGTAGCACTCTGTCTGGCAGTAGTAGCGAATTACTTGCGCATTAAAATCATCGTTTTCATCAACGACACTCATCGGCTAAGGCACACTATTCCATGTGATGGTGCCGCACGTACCACTCTCTCTTTTGGCGCGTATTCTTCACTCTTCAATAAATAAATTACATTTTATTTATTTATTAAAAATAGAATAGAAATCGAAAATGGCTTATAATAGCGGAGGTATACCAATCAGACCTCCCAACCATCACCGCAAGAAGTCGGAATTCTAAATTATGATTAAATTGCTTAATTAACGTATTATCCTATTTTGTAAAACAATCAATTTAATGTACCAAAATTTAAATTGGGTTTTGGTCTTGGCACCTTTTCTAAGTATAAAACAAGGAAGGGTCGTTGCGATATTTTGCGCTGCTCGAGAGGAAGTTGATTAGAAGCCTGATACTGAGAGGGAGAGAACGATCATCGGACGATGGAGAACGCGATTAACAGGCAGAGAGTCTTGCTCGACCATCTTCGCCCCTCCACGCCTTACGCTTCTCACTCTTCGCTTTCTGTATGATTACCGCCGCCTCTTTCATTTTCGCCTTTTTTGGTTTTCTGATTGTTTCTGTGTTTTGCTTCTGGATTTCGAATCATGATTTTCAAATTTGCTAGGGATGAATTGGATTTCTATTAGATTTATTGGATTAGATGAGAAAGTATAAACGCAATTTTTTGATCAGCTTTGAAGAATTCTGTCACCGACACGCTAACTCTTCGATTTTTAATATCTGCTTCTTTCTGGATCTTTCTCTGATTGTATGTTTCGGTTTTTCATTTTGATTTTTTTTAATAGATGCTTGAGTTTGTACTTTTGTTAACTTAACCCGAGATGCGGCAAAATAGCTCATTTCTTGGCTCTGAATCTCTCTGATTTTCTATTTTCGAAGTTTTTTTTTTGCGTTTATTTTACATGTAGAAGCACTATAGTCATTGTTTGTTATTTCGATCTTTTCACTGATTAAACTATCTGCTCCGTAACTGTAATATTAGGCAAGTGATTGTATTTTGTGTTTTACACTAGGCATCAGAATGTTTAGCTGGGGATTCTGCTGCTTATCACAGAACTTCTGTTTTTGGCGATGATGTAGTCATCGTTGCGTAAGTAAATTGCCTTTTTACTTTCTAGAAGATTATATTTTCCTTTAGTCGAAAAGTCAAAAAATAAAAAATTCAACGAACTCTCCTTGGTCACATTTGTTGTTCTCATTTGTGCATTTTATACTCAACAGAGCATATCGAACTCCACTTTGCAAATCGAAACGTGGTGGTTTTAAAGATACTTATGCGGATGATCTGCTCGCACCTGTTCTGAAGGTAACTGTTCTATTTGGGAATAGAGTTTTTTCAAGCTCAACTAATCAAGAGTTATTTATATGTTTTTTGATCCGTTACTATGGGCTACTATGGACACCTGCAGGCATTGATTGAGAAAACTAATCTGAACCCAAGCGAAGTTGGGGACATTGTAGTTGGATCTGTATTGGCACCAGGGTCTCAACGAGCAAGTGAATGCCGGATGGCTGCATTCTATGCTGGTTTCCCTGGTTGGCATTCTTAACAACTTTCTATATTTTGATCCACTTATATAGTCGGTGACTTTAGTAACTCATGGATTCTGTTGTGCAGAAACCGTCCCTATAAGAACCGTCAATAGGCAGTGTTCGTCTGGGTTGCAGGCTGTTGCTGATGTAGCTGCAGCGATAAAAGCAGGGTTTTATGATATTGGTCAGTTAACATCATTTGATGTTATAATGAAAATATTTCAGTTATGATTTATAAGCTATTTTTATCAAAAGGTAACCCATGGTTTATTAATTTCTATAGGAATTGGTGCTGGCCTTGAATCTATGACTGCCAATCCAATGTCGTGGGAAGGATCAGTCAACCCGAAAGTAAATCTCTTGGTTTCGTCTTCTTTATTGTTTTCGTATTATTTATACTGTTTTGTGTTTTAATTAAAATTTCCAAAATTTAACAGGTAAAGATGTTTGAGCAAGCTCAAAATTGCCTTCTTCCAATGGGAGTAACGTCAGAAAATGTTGCTCAGAGGTTTGGTGTGTCGAGACAAGAACAAGATCAGGCTGCTGTATGTATTAAGTTATTAAGTTATAATTCCCATAAATTATATATATGGAGCCCTTGTCCTATTTGCATTGTAGGTTGATTCACATAGAAAAGCTGCTGCTGCAACTGCAGCTGGCAAATTCAAAGATGAAATTATCCCTGTTGTCACTAAGGTGTTTAAAGTTCAATTGCTCTTTCCATCCGTTTTCTTATGACAAGCATACATGTAAAGATAATGCTGTTTTTATTTTTACATCCTGAAATTTCATACTCAACAGATAGTTGATCCAAAAAGTGGTGACGAGAAAACTGTTACAATCTCTGTTGATGATGGCATTCGGCCTGGCACAACATTGTCAAATCTGGGAAAGTTAAAACCAGTATTTAAAAAGGATGGTTGCACTACTGCAGGTACTATATGCTGTACATCATGTGATTTTCTTACTGCTTGTCTTTTATTAATCTTATATCCTTGTGCTTCCAGGTAACTCTAGCCAAGTTAGTGATGGTGCTGGGGCTGTTCTTCTGATGAAAAGGAGTCTTGCCATGCAAAAAGGATTACATATTCTTGGTGTATTCAGGTAGAGAAATAGAAAAATATAATCTTTGTTCCTGTCTCTTAAGATTTAGCAAAATGAAAATTGACCAACAGTGCCATTTAGCTCTTTTTGGAGCTCAATTGTTCAATCATAGGAGTTTTTGTATTGCACTGTGATCCACATGGTAATGGTTCCTAGAAAAATCACCACAAAAGAACACTCAAAACACAAATAAAACACCTCAGCTCCGTCAAAAGAGCAGTTTGAACCCCCACGAGTTAGACACTATACAGTCTAGAATACACTACTTTCATTTTCAAAATGTCATTTCTTCATCTTCACGCAACATCCCTTTCCCAACAAACTAGCTTCAACATCATTTCTATTTCCAAAACTAACCCCCTTCATTCACTAAACAGTGACTATTAAAAACGTAGTTAAGCCCCATTTGCACTGTGTTACTTTTGTTTTTGTTTTTCTAGGATACTGTTGTGCTTATTGTTTTTTGCATGTGTGGCAACTACATTTGTTCTCCTTTTAACATTGGCTTCTCTCAAGCTGTTTTCTTATTTGCAACATTTCGATTTTTATAGGACTTTTTCTGCTGTTGGAGTTGATCCAGCCATTATGGGTGTTGGTCCAGCAGTTGCAATTCCTGCTGCTGTGAAGGCTGCTGGTCTTCAGCTTGATGACATTGATCTTTTTGAGATTAATGAGGTACAGTCGAATGCCTTTTGTTTATATATTTGATCTTTAAGTAATGTACAGCTTGAAAACTGGTAAAATACAGGCATTTGCATCCCAATTTGTGTACTGCCGCAACAAGCTAGGACTTGACCCTGAAAAGATAAATGTCAATGGTGGTGCCATGGCCATTGGCCATCCATTGGGAGCAACAGGTATTTTTTCTTTTTGTTCTACTAAACTTATTGATATGGTTTGCAGAAATTCTGATAGCCCTTGAATATGTCCCTTTAATTGTTATAATTTTCATATTTTGAGAAGTTTCTGAAAGTTTTGCATTTTATTCTGTAAATTCTCGTAATGGTGTGGTTTTAGTTTTTGTAAATTTATTGTAGGTCATTTAGAAAACCCAGTGACACTCTCTGTTATGCTTCTCGATGCATGATATGTATTGATGTGCCTATTCTCTTAAAATTCATTTGTCTCTCTTTTTAATCTTGCGATAAGCTTCAGGTTTTGCAGAAATCTTTTTGATTACCAAAAGCTTTTTTGTATTTTTATACGTCCAAAATTCCAGTAACACCATATCAATATAGTGACATAAATGAATATACTTTGAGAGACTTCGAGGGCTCTCTCCCTCCAACTTGATCATTACTCAATGATGATTCTTTCTAATGATCTCCTAACTATTTAGTAGCATCTAACTCTTCTAACTTCCTTTTATCACCCACAACTTCTATTAACGACATTTAACTATTATTACAATGTATTGTTATCATAAAATTACCCCCAATTCCCTTATCCAAAGTGTATGTGTAAGGAGGTTTTATTGGGTTTTGAGGCAACTAAACTCAGGCCTTCAATTCAGTTCCTTCATTTTTGGAGAGAAGCTTAGGCAGGGTTTGGTGTCTATGACAGGTGCCCGCTGTGTTGCTACGCTGTTACATGAGATGAAGCGCCGTGGAAGAGACTGTCGCTTTGGAGTGATCTCAATGTGCATTGGTATTGTGTCTTCTGCATCACCTTTGAGATATTTACCTTCCAACCATAATGTTGATAATAAATAATTCATGCTTAAATAGTGAATTGGTTTTAATGAATTGTAGGGACGGGTATGGGAGCTGCAGCTGTGTTGGAGAGGGGGGATTGGGGTGACGAGCTCTGCAACGCGAGGAAGGTGGAATCTCAAATCTTCTTGTCCAAGGATGCCAGGTGAAGAAGAGCCTTCACTCAGAGAGTCTCTCGAGATGAAGTGGGAATAATAAATTATTGAAGGATTGCATGAACAAATTTATTCAGCTTGCGTCCAATCTTAAATCCTTTATTTATATTCTTGCAGTGCCCAAATGGATCATTCTTTTTTCACGTGCTGATAATTCTTTTTTTTTAAAACCTGAAACAGACTTCACAAATGGAATGGTCACTGTTCTTTTACTCACTTCACTCTCCCTTTTTATCGATGGGTTCATTAACTTATTGATTTGGATTTTCATTAACTTATTGCCTGCTTCTTTGCTACGGGGGAACCAAATATTCTCAACACCACTTCATCCGTCACAGTTTTGAGGTGAAACCATTGGCCCGGAGCCAGACGGAAGAACCTGATCTCGGCCTTGTTGTGGATGGGGTTCATGAACGCGCTCTCCGCTCTTGGGATTGTTGACTTCCATTTTTTCATTTGTGCGGATGAAGAATTACTCAGTTTTATAGGTTACAGAATTAAAACTTAGTAGATAAAAGTAATAAGCTCCAGCAGAATTAAGTAAGAAGAAGCAATGGAGCTGGGTGTGGATCCGTAGAAGAAAACGAGCCAAGGAAGACCTCCAACAACCAAAGAGAATGACAGAAACACACGTGTATGAGTTTGGGGCTATCATACCAACCATAAGAGTTGGTTTAATTACACCGAAAAAGATTAATATTGGCATCTACCTCATTGAATATAATAAAGTTGGTTTAATTACGATGAGTTAGTTGCATTGCATACCTTCTAATTACAAAGTATGAGGTGATTACAATTTTTTTATCATGCAATATGACTATAATTTTTTTTTAATTTTTTTAAATGTATGTAATTAGTACTTCCATCCTTAGTTTTCTACGAAATTGTCAATGAAATACAACAAACAGTTCTAGACCAATCATTTGGCAAGCACGTCACTTTAGACCACGTTCTGAAAACCCCCTGTCCATTTCTTTAATTATTGTTTTTTTATAATTGACCGTAGAATTGGGCTGAGCTAATTTCTTGATTCATTTGACCAGCAGTCTTCGTGTCAGGTGGATGACGGCTTGATAGGCGCCATGCATGCACCAAACCGTTCCACGTGCTTCTCTCTTCTCTTCGCTCTCTCTCACCTACCTTTCTTCCTCTCTCTCTCTCTCCAAATTCACTATATAAGCTGATCAGCTCCGGCCGAGTCTTCACTGCAACTTAATCCTCCAGGCCTTTCCTTCATTTCTAGACCATCTACTTCTTCCTTTATTCTCAACAGAGAAAGACATGGTGACCGTTGAGGAAGTTCGCAGGGCACAGAGGGCCGAGGGTCCAGCCACCGTCTTGGCCATCGGAACAGCCACGCCGCCCAACTGCGTCGACCAGAGCACTTACCCTGATTACTACTTTCGGGTCACTAACAGTGAACACAAAACTGAACTGAAAGAGAAATTCAAGAGGATGTGTAAGAAAAGTTTCAAATTCATGCACAAATTCTACGTACTGGTTCGAATTTTTTATTAGTTTTATTGTAGTACTAATTGTAAAGTGGCCATCTAATAATTTCAGGCGAAAAGTCGATGATCAAGAGGAGGTATATGTACTTGACGGAGGAGATTTTGAAGGAGAATCCCAATGTTTGTGCCTACGAAGCTCCTTCTATCGACGCTCGACAAGACATGGTGGTCGTAGAAGTTCCCCGTCTGGGAAAAGAGGCGGCCACGAAAGCTATAAAGGAATGGGGGCAGCCCAAATCCAAGATTACCCACGTCGTTTTTTGCACCACCAGCGGAGTCGACATGCCCGGAGCCGATTATCAGCTCACAAAGCTCTTGGGCCTCCGCCCGTCCGTCAAACGCCTTATGATGTACCAGCAAGGCTGCTTCGCCGGCGGAACGGTCCTCCGCGTGGCCAAGGATCTGGCTGAGAACAACAAAGGCGCGCGTGTTCTGGTGGTATGTTCGGAGATCACCGCCGTCACCTTCCGCGGCCCGAGCGAAAGTCACCTCGACAGTCTCGTTGGGCAGGCTCTGTTCGGCGACGGCGCGGCTGCTGTCATCGTCGGGTCAGACCCGATCCCCGGAGTGGAGAAGCCACTGTTTGAAATGGTCTCCGCTGCCCAAACTATTCTCCCCGACAGCGAAGGGGCTATCGACGGCCACCTCCGAGAAGTGGGCCTGACCTTTCACCTTCTCAAGGACGTTCCTGGTTTGATCTCGAAGAACATCGAGAAAAGCTTGGTGGAGGCATTCAAGCCGTTGGGCATCTCGGATTGGAACTCACTTTTCTGGATCGCCCATCCCGGCGGCCCGGCGATCTTGGACCAGGTGGAGCAGAAACTCGGCCTGAAGGAGGAGAAAATGCGAGCAACCAGACAGGTTCTGTCAGACTACGGCAACATGTCAAGCGCCTGCGTTTTGTTCATAATGGACGAGATGAGGCGGAAATCTGCGGGCGAAGGGTGGAAGACGACCGGAGAAGGACTGGAGTGGGGGGTGCTGTTCGGGTTCGGGCCGGGCCTCACCGTTGAGACGGTGGTCTTACACAGCGTCGCCGTGTAGCGGGTGAAACTAGCTGCTACGAAGCAGTGGGCTTGTCCCATTAGTCTGCCAGCGCAGCCCTCTTATTTTGTTTTGCTTTGGTTGGTGTACTTTGCAAATTGATTGAGAAAGAATTCAATAATTGGGAAATAATAATATTCTCATTAGTTTCAAAATTTAATGGCATGAGATTTTATCAAATACACTTGCAATTATGTGTTTGTTGTGATCTTGGGAAAAGAATTCTTCAATCTCAATGCTCTTGATGTATCGTCTTGCATGGAAGAGTCGATCAACTTAGTTTAGCTTCGATCTCATCTCACAATTCCTAACAAACGAAAGAGAGCTAACCGAAGCTGTTTCATTTGCCAATATTTTTTGTTCAATTAGAGTTTAAAAAGTGTGACATGTTTTACAATACTATGGTAAACATCGATTTATCCTATGAAATATGATGTTTTTTGCACTGAATATCTCAGACCTTTTTAGCATGAACACTTTAGACTAAACGTTAAAATTCAGGCATCCGCTATAAATACTTTCATATTTTTTGATATAAACTAATATTCACCCTATATTATTACTAAACCCCTAAATTCTATGCTAAGTTGCCAAATTTCATTTAAGACAAAAAAAATAAAATTTGGTATCTTGAAAATTCATCGTAGGCTTCACATAGAGATGAATCAATTTGTCTATGATTCTTCTATTCAACTCCAATCTAAGCAATCTCCACGTTGACAAAGGACTCCGATCTCGATGCTCATGACGTGCGCGCAAAAGGAAACAAATAAAATGTAATCTTTTTAGGTTAAGCCTAATAATTAAACTAAAATGGGTTCGAGTTCATAATACTCTGGCAGATAACTTTTTAGCCTAATCGACCATTCATCAAATCTACCCTCCATAAAATTACGACCCGCATTTGACGTCACTCCGTGCCTAAATTAGAACCATCAGAAAGGTCGCCGGCTCCAAAATAATCAAAATAGTATTCCAATTTGCTTTTTATCAGCAAATATATAAACTATGAAAACTGGTTATTAACATAAATAATTTATTTCATTTTTACAACATAAAATTCATCATCTTGTGACGAATTTACTCCATAAGCTCGTGAATAAAGAAAGGTGGCCAGGCATTATTTTATTTCCTTTGGAACCGCTGTTTATTTTGGAATATTTTACGGGCTTAATTATTTCCTGAAAATGGTATAATTAAAATCTAATATTATATGATACACGGACTTACCACAAGTAGGCCGCTGTTGGAGCCGTAGGAAAGAAAAACAGAAACAAATGACGCCACACCGTTGATATTTGATCGGACGGTGAGAATGGAAGAGCTGACATTCAAATAAGAGGGGCTGACCCTCTGGTGGGTAGAATTAACACCCATGCACCGAACTCCAACACGTGCTCTTCTTTCTTCCTCAGAGTCCTGTTCGGCTTCTTTCATCTACCCTCTCTCTCTCTCTCCACTATATATTCTCCCATTTTCTTGCTGGATTGCATTGCAAGCATAAGCTCGAGTTCTTCGGTTCATCCATTTCTCTGCAGTTTCTTGTTCGAGGAAGGAGAAGAAGATGGTGACCGTCGAAGAGATTCGCAGAGCCCAGAGGGCTGAAGGCCCGGCCACCGTCTTGGCCATCGGGACCGCCACGCCCCCGAACTGCGTCGATCAAAGCACTTACCCGGACTATTACTTTCGCATTACCAATAGCGAACATAAAGTTGAACTCAAGGAAAAATTCAGGCGGATGTGTAAGTGATTCGTTTCTGTTTTAGGTGAATTCATGCACTAATTATGGGTGAAAGTTCTAAGCTTTTGTTGTATCAAGTACTGATGGTGTAGTGCGTGTGTGATGATTTCAGGCGAAAAGTCGATGATCAAGAAGCGGTATATGTACTTGACGGAGGAGATTTTGAAGGAGAATCCCAATGTTTGTGCCTACGAAGCTCCTTCTATCGACGCTCGACAAGACATGGTGGTCGTAGAAGTTCCCCGGCTGGGAAAAGAGGCGGCCACGAAAGCTATAAAGGAATGGGGGCAGCCCAAATCCAAGATTACCCATGTCGTTTTCTGCACCACCAGCGGCGTCGACATGCCCGGAGCCGATTATCAGCTCACCAAGCTCTTGGGCCTCCGCCCGTCCGTCAAACGCCTTATGATGTACCAGCAAGGCTGCTTTGCCGGCGGAACGGTTCTCCGCGTGGCCAAGGATCTGGCTGAGAACAACAAAGGCGCGCGTGTTCTGGTGGTCTGTTCGGAGATCACCGCCGTTACCTTCCGCGGTCCCAGCGAAAGTCACCTCGACAGTCTCGTTGGGCAGGCTCTGTTCGGCGACGGCGCGGCTGCTGTCATCGTCGGGTCAGACCCGATCCCCGGAGTGGAGAAGCCGCTGTTTGAAATGGTCTCCGCTGCCCAAACTATTCTCCCCGACAGCGAGGGGGCTATCGACGGCCACCTCCGAGAAGTGGGCCTGACCTTTCACCTTCTGAAGGACGTTCCTGGTTTGATCTCGAAGAACATCGAGAAAAGCTTGGTGGAGGCATTCAAGCCGTTGGGCATCTCGGATTGGAACTCACTTTTCTGGATCGCCCACCCCGGCGGTCCGGCGATCTTGGACCAGGTAGAGCAGAAACTCGGCCTGAAGGAGGAGAAAATGAGGGCAACCAGACAGGTGTTGTCAGACTATGGAAACATGTCAAGCGCCTGCGTATTGTTCATTATGGACGAGATGAGGCGGAAGTCGGTTGGCGACGGATCGAAGACGACCGGAGAAGGGCTAGAGTGGGGAGTGCTGTTCGGGTTCGGGCCGGGTCTGACAGTGGAGACGGTGGTTCTACACAGCGTGGCCGTTTAGAGGGGGAATTACGCCGGGAAAACACCACCCTTTTGATTTACTTAAAATCGTTTGTGATTTGATTTTGGGTTTTCAACGTCGACGATGACGGACTCTGCATTATTATTTATTTGTGTGTAACGAGTACGAAAAATGTGATCGAATGAATAATTAATACTAATAAATTGCATTAGAAATGCTCCCTCCGGCATTGATGGAAAATTAGGAAAATGGCTCAACAAATATGGAAACATAGGTGAGATGCTATTTATTTATTTTCCAAGCGTGCATGCCAATAAATCATGGAAGTGATCGGGAAAATCACTTGCTGTGGATCAGTAATTGCTCAATTTTGCTTTACATAAATATGATAAATTAACCCAAACATGGCAATATTACCCGTTCAATTGTTAACACAATTACCATTAATAAATGGAAAATTAAGCATAAACTCTTTCAAACATCTCCACATATATTTAAGCGAATTCGAGTTAGCACATAATGAGTTGTACTATTGAAAGTATTTTCATTTTATCCACCAATTTAATTAATTTATCTTTTAAAAATCTATTGCTTTAAATGTGAGAGTGTGTGTCTTCCACCTCATAATTGTTGAGTATTTTACCATTTATCTCATGAATTATATGAGTTGTTTAAATATTTTAAATTTTAAATGCCGTTAATAAATATTATGTAATTATCTAGTTTAAAATAAAAATAAAATAATTACTTATTATATTAAACTGCCGCTACTTATGTAGTTCGTTCGGAATGAAAACTCCCGTTAACATGTGAGGTGTCTTGTCTTGACCCGCCGTACATTTTCCCGAGAATATACGAATCATTATTCTTTATTTATTGATAAATACGAGCAATTATACACGTATATTTATTTCAGTCAGTAAACAACAACATCAAACGGAAAAACGCAAACGATTAATGCAACCCGAAAAAGAATAGTAGCAACGCCCGACGTATTCGTAGTGCATCGCCTAAACGGCGGCGCTGTGCAGAACCACCGTCTCCACGGTGAGGCCCGGGCCGAACCCGAACAGCACTCCCCATTCCAGTCCTTCTCCCGTTGTCCTCTGCCCCTCGCCCGCCGACTTCTTCCTCATCTCGTCCATTATGAACAGAACGCTGGCGCTGGATAAGTTGCCGTACTCCGAGAGGACTTGTCTGGTGGCTCGCATTTTCTCCTCTTTCAGCCCCACTTTCTGCTCCACCTTGTCCAGAATCGCGCGACCGCCGGGGTGCACGATCCAGAAGATGGAGTTCCAGTCTGAGATGCCCAACGGCTTGAATGCATCCTCCAAGCTTTTCTCGATGTTCTTTGCGATCATTCCCGGCACGTCTCTCACAAGGTTCAGGGTCAGCCCGATTTCCTTGAGACGCCCGGTTATTGCGCCGTCGCTGTCGGGAAGAATAGTCTGAGTGGCGGTGACTATTTGGAACAACGGTTTTTCCACTTCAGGGATGGGGTCAGAGCCAACGATGAGAGCGGCTGCGCCGTCGCCGAATAGAGCTTGTCCGACGAGACTGTCGACGTGGCTTTCGCTCGGCCCCCGGAATGTGACTGCCGTGATCTCAGAGCAAACCACCAGAACGCGAGCTCCTTTGTGGTTCTCAGCCAGATCCTTGGCCACTCGGAGAACCGTGCCGCCGGCGAAGCAACCTTGCTGGTAAATCATAAGGCGCTTAACGGACGGGTGGAGGCCCAATAGCACGGTGAGCTGGTAGTCTGCTCCGGGCATATCGATGCCGGTGGTGCTGCAGAAAACAACGTGGGTAATCTTTGATTTGGGCTGTCCCCATTCCTTGATCGCTTTCGCCGCCGCCTCTTTTCCTAGCCGGGGAACCTCCGCTGCTGCCAAGTCTTGTCGGGCGTCGAGAGAAGGAGCTTCGAAGGCGCAAACTTGGGGGTTCTCATTCAGAATTTCCTCTGTCAAGTGCATATACCTTGTCTTGATCGACGATCTTTCGCCTGAAATAACACAGTTATGCCCTCATTAGATGATTAGGAACACAAACAATCAAAGAAGAAAAACTTTATGACGTAAAACATTGCTGCATGAATCTGAAGTGTCTTTACATATCCGCTTAAACTTGTCTTTGAGCTCAGTTTTGTGCTCGCTCTTAGTGACGCGAAAGTACAAGTCTGGATAAGCGGTCTGATCAATGCAATTGGGCGGGGTGGCTGTTCCGATTGCCAAGACGGTTGCCGGACCGCCAGCCCTCTGAGCTCGGAAAACTTCTTCAACGCTGACCATATTCTTTTCTATCCTTCAAAAAGAAGCTGCTCAGAAACGGATAAAGCGAAGAACTTAAAGATTGGGTGCAGTTGATGAATGGAGGAGGAAAATGGGAGCTTATATAGCGAAATTGGAGGGAGAAGAAGACAACTTTTGAGCACAAAGTGACGCGCATAAATCAATAGGTGAAGAATTTAGGGTATTCCAAGTGTTTGTACATTGTCTTCGGGGTAAGAATAGTCGTTCAAAGTTGTGAACCTTAAAATGGTCGGATTAATTTGGGAATGATATTAACTCCGGTCTTCTTTATCGACTCCACCAACCCTTGACCTTTCCAATTTTCTTTTTCAGGTTCTCACTTGGCCCTCGTTACCCCGCTTTATTACCATCATTATTCTCATTATTGGAGAGCGTATGATTATGCAGTTATTTACATAGCCCTTTGGATCTTTAGCACTAGGTTTGAGATGCTGAATAGTAGCACACGGTATCTTTTATTTTTTTATAAAATTTAAGGTAAATACTAACTGATTATCTGAAAGTATTCATTTTTAGTCTTTGAAAATTTATTGAATTATTTTATTAAAAAAGATGTAAACATAAATCATACAAGGGTTAGATTGAGGCATTTCACGAGTGGATGGGTGCATTTATTTAGATGGCTTCCAGAGTGGACCGGCGCCGGCGATTGAAGTAGGTTTAAACTCCTGCGCTCCACAAAAATGGATGTAAATCAGTATTATGATAATTTCGACGAGGGTTTGAATTCTTGTAATTCTGTGTGAAAACCATGAGCGTCAAGTCCACTAATTTAACTGTTATGATTAAAAGTAAGCAAAGACACCTGCCCTATTCGAATTCGGGTCTAATATCGTTAAGAAACGTATTTGCCTCGGCATTAAGTTTACGTTTTCAAATGCAGAACTAAAACCAATATTGGTGTAATGCGTGAAATAGTTATAATATTTACTCTCAAATGTGAGAGTATTTACGGCAAATATTAATTGCTAACTAATATCTTAAACTTTATCATAGTTTTGACAGATATCCTACTACTACAACGTCCCTGAATTTAAATGTGGCTATGAATTTTGTTAATAACATTTGTTAATTGAACTAATTTGAACGATTTACAAAAAAACTAAAGAATATATACTTATAAAATTTATGTATTTTTTATTTTTATTAAACTAAAAAAAATTATATACGAAATTGCAATATTAATAAAAACATTTTCATTGTCATCGACGGTCCAAATACGTTAACTAAATTGACTAATGTAAGAGACATAGAAATGATAAAATATTCATTAAACTCATGGTAAACTTTAAGATATCTCCATTGACGGCTTTGAAAGATCGCAATATACGCCGAAAACAACCTATAGTTCATGTGATGATGGACACGTGATGCATGAATTATGTAATCAAATGAACGGTGTCTGTCACGTAAATTAGACGTAACAAAGACACAACACGAACTTCTAAAGCCACCAAAAGGCCAAGACTCCGAGGGTAGGTAGAGTGGAGAAAGAAGACCAGATCTAACATGCGTGACCGATGAATTTCATGTTTACGACTTTGATCATTTCTCAAATTTGAACGACTTTTCGTATAAAAAAAAACACATTATATTCTGGCAAGGATTGCTTCTAATTATCTACCAATGGAGAGTTTAACGAAAATTAATTATCGATCGGGTTAATTACATCCTCAAAATCTCAAGATATCAATTTCAGATGCTCTCGCAGTCCAGAAATAAATAAAGAAACTAAATGTTGTCGGAGGGAAGCACTAATTTATAGGTAAATTAGAGTTTAAATCGTAATGTTTTGATTTGGTAAATTAAAATGCAAGGAAAATAAAAAAAGTAGAGTTAATTAAAAAAATGAGTTCATCAATGTGCTGAAAAGTCGTGTTTTTTCCGTTCGTCTATCCATTGCAGCCATTTGAGCCTTGCATTCGTTTTCTTTTTGAAGAAAAGAAAAGAAAATGGTGACGGTTGAAGAATTTTTCGGAGCGCAGAGGGCTGGGGGTCCGGCCACCGTCTTGGCCATCGGAACAGCCACCCCGCCTAACTGCATCGATCAGACCACTTTTCCAGATTTGTACTTTCGCATCACGGGGAGCGAGCACAAAACTGAGCTCAAACACAAATTTAAGCGGATATGTAAGCCACGTTGTTGTATTCGGATTCATGCAGCGATTTTTAAGTTAAAAAGTTTTTATATCTTTGGTTGTTTGCGTTCTTAATCATCTAATGGGGAGCGCAATTCTATTTTTTCAGGCGAAAGATCGTCGATCAAGACGAGGTATATGCATTTGACAGAGGAAATTCTGAAGGAGTACCCCCAGCTTTGTGCCTTGGAAGCTCCTTCTCTCGACGCTAGACAAGACATGGCGGCGGTGGAGGTCCCCCGGCTCGGAAAAGAGGCAGCGACAAAAGCTATCAAGGAATGGGGACAAACCAAATCAAAGATTACCCACGTCGTTTTCTGCAGCACCACCGGAATTGACATGCCCGGATTCGATTACCAGCTCACCGTCATGTTGGGCCTCAACCCTTCAGTTAAACGACTAATGATTTGCCAGCAAGGTTGCTTCGCCGGCGGTACGGTTCTCCGAGTGGCCAAGGATCTAGCTGAGAACCACAAAGGAGCTCGCGTTCTGGTGGTTTGCTCTGAGATCACGGCAGTAGCATTCCGCGGTCCGAGTGAAAGCCACATCGACTGTCTCGTCGCACAGGCTCTGTTCGGCGACGGCGCAGCCGCTCTCATCGTTGGCTCTGACCCGATCCATGAAGTGGAAAGACCGTTGTTCCAAATAGTCTCCGCCTCTCAGACTATTCTTCCCGATAGCCATGGCGCAATAACCGGCCATCTCAAGGAAATTGGCCTGACCTTGAACCTTGGGAAAGACGTGCCGGGGTTGATCACAAAGAACATCGAAAAAAACTTGGAGGATGCATTCAGGCCTTTGGGCATCTCAGACTGGAACTCCATCTTCTGGATTGTCCACCCCGGCGGCCGGGCGATTCTGGACGCGGTGGAGCAGAAATTGTGTCTGAAAGAGGAGAAAATGCAAGCCACCAGACATGTTCTATCAGAGTATGGAAACTTATCCAGCGCTTCCGTTTTGTTCATAATGGAAGAGATGAGGAAGAAGTCGGCGGCCGAGGGGCTGAAGAGAACCGGAGAAGGACTGCAGTGGGGGGTGCTATTTGGGTTCGGGCCCGGCCTCACCGTGGAGACGGTGGTTCTGCACAGCGCCGCCGTTTAACGCCTATCTTTGAAGACAGTCAATGACGACGATTAGAAGTATTTAACAAAGAAATATCGAGGAGCTTTACCATTATTTTATTTATTTGATGGCGTAAGATGTTGAAATCCAGGTTTCATTGTTGTTGAATGAAATTGGTACTTGATCCTTTCACGTAACATCTTCATGGACGTGCCATCGTCGTTGGCTACAAAACTAGGGGTGTAAATCTTATCATAATAAGTCACATTCGATATTTAGAACTTGAACCACAATTCACAATTTCTCTTAAATTTCTTAAGATATGGACAAATCATGGATGCTAATTACCCGTAATCTGATCACCATTCCCGGCAGGACTACCAGAACGGCCGATGAAAAGAATCAAGAATCAGATTTAGTCTTAAATCCAAATACATTTGATCGATGTAAAAAACAAGTCTTATGTTGTAGGGTGACATTATCAGTTATATTTACTCCTTTTAGGGTGGCGCATGCTAAGATAGTAGACACGGACATTTACTCCTTCTGGTTGGACGTAGGACATTTGTCGTACCCATGTTTTCAATATGACTTATCATCTGAAACATCGATGGTATTACCTCAAATTCAATCTTGACCCTTCACTTTATTCACCCGACAGTTTTCAAACTTTTTACAGAAATAGCAGACGAAGAACGAGTCACCCATGTTCTTAATCAACAACCTTCGTGCATGTTCCTCACCATCTAAACGGCGGCGCTGTGCAGAACAACCGTCTCCACGGTGAGGCCCGGGCCGAACCCGAACAGCACTCCCCATTCCAGTCCTTCTCCCGTTGTCCTCTGCCCCTCGCCCGCCGACTTCTTCCTCATCTCGTCCATTATGAACAGAACGCTGGCGCCGGATAAGTTGCCGTACTCCGAGAGGACTTGTCTGGTGGCTCGCATTTTCTCCTCTTTCAGCCCCACTTTCTGCTCCACCTTGTCCAGAATCGCGCGACCGCCGGGGTGCACGATCCAGAAGATGGAGTTCCAGTCTGAGATGCCCAACGGCTTGAATGCATCCTCCAAGCTTTTCTCGATGTTCTTTGCGATCATTCCCGGCACGTCTCTCACAAGGTTCAGGGTCAGCCCGATTTCCTTGAGACGCCCGGTTATTGCGCCGTCGCTGTCGGGAAGAATAGTCTGAGTGGCGGTGACTATTTGGAACAACGTTTTTTCCACTTCAGGGATGGGGTCAGAGCCAACGATGAGAGCGGCTGCGCCGTCGCCGAATAGAGCTTGTCCGACGAGACTGTCGACGTGGCTTTCGCTCGGCCCCCGGAATGTGACTGCCGTGATCTCAGAGCAAACCACCAGAACGCGAGCTCCTTTGTGGTTCTCAGCCAGATCCTTGGCCACTCGGAGAACCGTGCCGCCGGCGAAGCAACCTTGCTGGTAAATCATAAGGCGCTTAACGGACGGGTGGAGGCCCAAGAGCACGGTGAGCTGGTAGTCTGCTCCGGGCATATCGATGCCGGTGGTGCTGCAGAAAACAACGTGGGTAATCTTTGATTTGGGCTGTCCCCATTCCTTGATCGCTTTCGCCGCCGCCTCTTTTCCTAGCCGGGGAACCTCCGCTGCCGCCAAGTCTTGTCGGGCGTCGAGAGAAGGAGCTTCGAAGGCACAAACCTGAGGATTCTCCGTCAGAATCTCCTCCGTCAAGTGCATGTACCTGCTCTTGATCATGGAATTTTCGCCTGAAAAAAATCACACACCCACTAAACCATTAGCCCTACATACAACAAAAGAGTCAAACTCTTACGTAGCGTTATTGCATGCATCTAAGAAATTCTTACAGATCCGCTTGAATTTCTGCTTGAGCTCAGTTTTGTGCTCGCTCTTAGTGACGCGAAAGTAGAAGTCTGGATAAGTGCTCTGGTCAACACGATTGGGCGGGGTGGCGGTTCCGATGGCCAGAATGGTGGCTGGACCGCCAGCCCTCTGAGCTCTGAAAACTTGCTCAACGGTGGCCATGGTCTTGTCTATCCTCGAAGACGAAGGTGGGGACAAATAGATGAAGTGAGCAGCTGGAAGCTCTTGCTGTAATGGTGCAGATGAAGGATGGAAGAGGGAGTTTATATAGGGCAGAGGGAAGGGCACAGGCCACAGCCGGAGCTTTAATTCAGCTACTTAATTGTTAGTCAAATTCTCAACTAAGTGAATAAAAAGTGGTTAGAGATAGGTATGAACGAAATCTCTGGGTTTTAGTAAATGAAACCTGAAGGATATTACGATTGTACAAGTCATATATTATAGCTTCAATAATTCGTCCGAAGAATGAGGTGGCTGTCCAATTGCAATCATTCAAAAAATAATTTAGTTGGAACTCTACCACAGCGAAATATATTTTCTTTTCATGCATGGACTCAGGACTGTCATCAATTGAGCTCATGTTCATCCAGTCTCAGCACCTCACCTGGCACACCAAGACATGTTCCGTGGTAGTCGAACGATCTCTCACCTGATTCGTCACTTCCACATCTCCCCGAAATAAGTAGGTTGGTTTCGTCTTCTAATCAACGACCAAGATGCTTACATTCGATTAGTTATAGGTAATTATCTAGGCAGCAATAGTTTGGGTCGTCTTTTAAGATAAATCGCCGGCAAGAGTGCCGACCAATCGAAGATAGAAGGATGTTGGGGAGGAAAATGCAGCTGAAGAAGTGGATTATCGTCAAGAATTCCAGTTTGGCAAGTCAAGCAAGGAAGCCTGGGCATACCCAACTCAACAACAACAATGAGTTGACGCACTAACCATTTGTATTAACTACAAACTCAACCAGCCAATGATGGGGCCTTCGCAATCTTAACAACCCATTTTTTTGGGAAATTGAATCAAAAACAAAAATATTCAAAGACTGAGATTCCGTCTTCGCATCATCTTTTCCAAAATCGTTGAAGAACTTCCCCATCGCGATCTCCATCCATCCGTCATCCCTTTCTCTGCAGGACTTAGGCGTGCTTTTAAAATAATATAGGAAAAGCATGCGTCCTCTCCCTGGGTTGCCTCCTTCTCACCACCCTTTTAACTCCACCGCGTGTTTACTGAAACCAAGCTTGATCCTTCAAATTTATACACAAAATAAGCAACATATGTTGTCTTGGGGGACAGAAGCCTGGTCTCCATCTTTCCCTTGATGTCCAACCACCAAACAATGCAAGTTTGTTATCGCTGTAGAATGCCATACAGAGCTTAATATCCTAGGAAATTACTGATACTTAATAATTCAGAAAAAGGTTATTCAGTGTAGATGAATGAAATGGAGATTTTTGGAGGAGAGAGAGAACACCAGAGTTGATCTAGAAGCATCGCCAGGGGAGGCGAGGGAGATTATCGTCGCAAGGACTTCTGAAGGTAGCGAGTCGACGCCCATCTTCTCTCTGACTCGCGGTCTCAGTCCACCTTCCTCGCTGCCGGGGAGAGAGGAACGAACTTGGGTTTTGGAGATTAATTTACACGTGTCAAAGTAGAGTAGAGCAGAGAGTTGTGCTAGTTTTGCAAAAGAAAAAGGCTTATTCTCAAAATGACCAGAGTGAAAGAGAAAAATGGGGTGAGAGAGGCTCGAACTCTCGACCTCAGGATTACTCAGATAGCTATGAGACCTACGCGCTAGCCAACTGCGCCACCACCCCTTTGACGTAGGCAACCAGTGAAGAACAATATCTCCTCACCTTATACTTACGGCTTTGCTGCCCTATTGATTAAAGCTTAAGCTTATAACTATGCTAAATTAAAATGATTTACCCAAAAATCCAATCAATTTCGACACAACCGGGAGTGGGACCCACCCAGGAACTCTTGAACTGTTCACTAACAGCTGCATCCATCAACTCCTGCACTTGCCCCAGTCATCGCCACGTGGCCGTGGCCGTGGCCTCCGGATGATCCGGCTTATCATGACCAGTTACCCATCCCACGAGCCCCCAGCTCTCTTTATTTCGTGGGACCCTTTCTGCTTCGCCTCACCTCCATCTCCACCGCCCACGTTTCTCATCCAACGGCGATGACACTTCTAGCTGCGGGGCCCTCTCCTTTGACGCGCACCCGCAACAACCAGGCTCGGGCCTCGAACCTCAGCTTCGTGTACAGCTGCAGTTGAAACTCTACTTCTCCTTTCTCATTATACTTGCCGAGCTCTGCAATTTTCCGTTTTGACGCATCTCTCGCACTAGCCTTCTTTCTACGCTGTTTTGAATCCTTCTCAGCTCGGTAAGATTCTTTCCTCTTCGATTTCGATTTCCGGATTCCGTTTAGAGATCACTTGCTCTTTGCCTTTTTTTATTTGCGTCTTATATCTCGAAGTACTGAGTTTCCTACTTTTTTTGTGAATATTGAGAAATTTAGCTGCTTGTTCAGTTACCATCGACCTTATACAGCTTCCTATTTTGATAATGTAGGACTTGATCCAACTTTTTAGAGCTTGTTGGTGTGGCCTCCCGCTCTCCGAAGCTGATTCGACGGACCATGACATTTTTTGTCGTCTTTCAGTTTTTCTTTGCATGGGTATTGTATCGCACTTTTGAATGTAATGATGAACTGTCTGTAGCGAAATAAATGGAAAGTTTTGGCTGTTTGCAGTAGGTTTGGCTTTCGTCGAAACAATGGCACAGAGTAACTGGGAAGCAGATAAGATGTATGTTATTCTCTTCAACGTAGTTCATCGATGTCTTTGCTGCCTCAGTTTTGTTTGTTTTTTTTTAATTGCTGATTCCTGCATCTGGTTGCTAGGCTTGATGTTTATATCTATGATTACTTGATCAAGAAAAAATTGCATGCCACTGCTAAGTCGTTCATGACTGAAGGAAAAGTTGCTCCAGATCCCGTTGGTAAATCTTGCTTCTGCTTCGTTTTGTACTCTAATTAGTTTTGATGTGACAAATTGAAAACTGTCCTCCTGTGTAATGGCACACTTTCAAAGTTTGGTGAAAATCTTTTTCATTCTGGCCTGAATCGCAATGGTAGGGCTGTTTGATTTAGAAGTGAAAGTGCTTGCTCGTGGTTATGTGCAGCCATTGATGCTCCTGGTGGATTTCTCTTTGAATGGTGGTCTGTTTTCTGGGACATATTTATTGCAAGAACAAACGATAAACATTCTGAGGCTGCTGCTGCATATATAGAGGTAACTCTTTGTATCTGTTTCCACAGTGCCTTATCAGACCTTAACTCAAGAATTATGTGCAGGCACAGCAAATTAAAGCCAAGGAACAACAGCAGATGCAAATGCAACAATTGCAGCTTATGCGTCAGGCTCAGTTGCAAAGACAAGATTCTAACCATTCTCCTCTAAGTAATCCTCTAAATTCGGTTAACCCTGAAGGAATGCTCGGGCAACCTACGGCCAGTGCACTTGCAGCAAAGATGTACGAGGATCGTATGAAACTTCCTCATTCCATGGAATCAGAGACATCCCAGCCACTTATTGATGCGAGGATGGCTCTTATGAAATCAACAACAAATCATCCTGGGTAAATCTTGGTTCACTATTTGATTTATGGTGAAACCTTTACATATATGTTAACTGATTTTTTTCTTTCAATTTCTACTAAAGCAGTCAGCTAATCCAAGGAAACTCTGGAAGTGTTAATGCAGCCTTGCAGCAAATCCAGGCACGAAATCAGCTGACTACCGTAACTGCTCTGGCAACACAAATTTCTTATCACTTTGTTTTCTTATTTTTTCTTGCTTTTGATGTATTTTTTGTCTATGAAGGATATTAAGAGTGAAGTTATGGGCGTGGGTGTCCCTCAGAGATCGTTGCCTATGGACCCTGCTTCAGTGTATGGGACAGGAATCATGCAGTCAAAACCTGGAATCAGTAGTGCAGGTAATGTAACTGCCTCAGGATGCAATAATCAAGGAGTTTCTTTTGCTTAAATATACTCACACTTGTTTCTTATTCAACTCTAATTGAATATATCGTGTGAAGTATTTTGTCAAGCTGTGTTTTGAACGCTGCCAAGTTATCTCTGCAATTAGTTTCATATTTACAAATTAAACATGTATCACCTTCCACACGACATTGATTTAAGCATAAAATATGTCAAAGGACGTAAGGAATTTTCACTGGTCGTGCTGAGGTGGCAATATATCATGTTGCATATTGAGATAAAAGAGGGAGAGGGAGTGGGAGAGGGTGAGGGACAGGTCGTGATGGAGGTAGAGGGAGGGGAAGAGGTAGGATGGGTGGTGGGGTGGGCAGCATTTGCTGCTTTGATTCCTTCGATAGATTAGGATTAGTGTTCCAAATCAGTAGATTTCTTGATTCACATTGGGACTTTGAGTAATTTTCGAATATTGGAATTGTTGCTAGATTCGTGGTTTTGTTCTTTCGTTCACTGTGACCGTTCAAACTACAAGCTGTGTTTGGAAAGAAGATAAACACTGTAGAGTGGGAGATGAAAAGAAGGAAGAGAATGATAAGATTGTATCCACACGCAACCCCCAACTTAGAGGTGATGAAAGGCCCTGCTAAAGATTAACTAATAAAGTTTGGACAAATCAAATGGCAACATCAGAGGAGTTCTGAAAATCCACTGCAAATTAGAGATAGAATCATGTTTGATTCAGTGTTTGAATGGCCAAGTAGTAGAAGAAAAAGTTGGATGACAGTCATGAATGAAATAATCTTCATGTTCTTCTTTGATCTTCTTTGGACAAAGGGAATGGAGGTTCCTCGTGCAAACTTAATCCAGTTCCAAAAAGATGCTTCATGTGAAAATTTTGAACAAGTCCTTGTGCATCTTAGTTCCATTTATTCTCTTTTTTCTGTTGGTTATATTTCTCTGTAGTTGTGTTGAGTCATCCATTTTCTTCAATATACTAAATTCTCTTTCAAAAAAAAAAAACAGGATTGAACGCAGGAGTTGGCACTCTTCCATTGAAAGGGTGGCCATTGACTGTAAGTATTATGCTGCCTCTCTCCTTGTCTAGAAAAAATAAGCAAATTGGTCCACTCCTTTCAAGCTGTTGGGTCATGAATATGTTAATTACAGGGCATTGACAACATCCGGCCAGGATTGGGTGCCCAAGTTCAAAAACCTTTCCTTCAAACTGCAAATCAGTTTCAGCTCTTGCCTCAGCAACAGCAGCAGCAGCTCTTAGCACAGGTCCAAGCACAAGGAGGTCTTGGAGGTTCAGCCATTTATGCTTTGGCCAGGAGCAGTTTAACTTCAAAAGATGGTCAACCAAATGCAAATGATGGATCAATAGGTTCTCCAATGCAATCAACCTCGGCAAAGGTAAATTCAGGATTATATTCATTGTGGCTCCACTTCTTTGTTTTAATTACTAAAAAATATTTTCTAAATCGACTCTTTTTGGTTATGTCAACCAGATACACGTTCAACAAATGCAACAGTCTTCCTCTCAACAGCAGGATCCGCTTCATCCTCAGCAAGTGCAACAGGTTTTATTTGTCAATGCCTCCAAGCCCATTCATTTCAAGTTGTGCCTAATAGTCTATTCATGCTTTGACAATAATTCTCATTGTAGCTACTCATTTTTTGCTAATTTGGCTCTGTTAATTCTGAATTATGTGAATCAGGGTGCTTGAAGCATTGAACCTGATCAATACTATATTTGATATCATAGACGACTGTCCTCCTCTTATGTGATTTACATTACCCAATGTAGATATTCGATTTTCCTATAAAAGTGACCGAAGCCCTTGATAGACATGAGTAGAAAAAGAGATTCCCTTAAACTGAGATGGAGGCTTTAGGGAAAAGGGAGAAACAGGAATATAAGACTTTCCTTTAGGAAGAAACATTCATTGGGGATAATAGAATATCTAAACTGATTTGATGGATAAGGCAAGTATTTAAGAAACCTTTGCCATAGTTGATAAGATGAACACAGTAATAGCTTTGAATTTTTGACTGGAGTTTATGTTTGAAACTGTTTGTCGTGTAGATTTTAAGAACCATTAAGTCACATTAATATTTTCTGTCACTTCGCGACAGAGTAATGACTTTGCATATTAAATCATGGTGTAGAACAACCGAAAAAGAAAGGGACCTTCATCTTCAGGAGCTGCAAACAGCACTGGGACAGGGAATACAGTTGGGCCCTCGCCAAATTCTCAGCCATCGACGCCATCAACTCATACCCCTGGTGATGGAGTTGTTGCAGCTTCTAATATGCAGAGCGTCACTGGAATTTCAAAGAGCTTAATGATTTATGGCACAGAGGGAGCCAGTGGTCTTGTATCATCCACAAACCAGCTGGTATTCAACTGTGACACAATCACACCATCTGTACCAGCATAATATAATTATAATTCTTATATACATAATTCTTAAACTTAGAAATATGGATAATATAATTATGCGGTATTATAACAGCAGGATAGAGTTTCTATTATTAATCTCCTGGATAGTACTTGAATGTATTTGTGCTTCCTGTCATAATTCGTCAGTAGCTGAGATGAATTTTCAATTGCAGGATGAAATGGATCATTTTGGAGATATTGGCTCTTTAGATGATAACGTTGAATCATTTCTCTCCCCAGATGACAATGATGGAAGAGATTTGTTTGGCCCGCTGAAACGAAATCCTTCAGGACATGCAGCTGAAAATTCAAAGGGTAATATATGCTTACTTTTTTTCGACAAATGTTGCACACCATATATGACTCAAAGACTGATTTATTTTTATCCTTTCAGGCTTTTCCTTCAATGAAATTGGTTCCATACGTGAAAGTAATAGTAAAGTTGTTTGCTGTCATTTCTCTTCAGATGGGAACTTTCTGGCCAGTGCTGGACATGATAAAAAGGTCTAGTTGAAAAGACTTTAATATTAGCACTACTCTTCGACTGTTCTTATTGGATCAGTAAGATTTTGTGTTGCTCTTATCTGCTATCAAGTTGCTTCTATTCTCAAGTATTCTTTTCTGAGGGAAGATAAGGATTGGTTATTATATAGTCTGAAGGCATATGATTTCCTCCTCATTAGGTTGTTATTTGGAACATGGAGACCTTGCTGACTGAAATCTCATCCGAAGACCATACCCTTACAATAACTGATGTTCGATTCAGACCAAATTCAACCCAGCTGGCCACGTCTTCGTATGATAAAACTGTTCGTATTTGGGATGCTGCACAAGTAAGTACTCTAATGTGTGCCGCTTGGCCATTGCTGGAAGTAGTGACTATTATGTGTAGAATTTATGGAAAAACCATTATAGCTGCCCAGGTAGTTAATGTTATTAATATAATACTCGAATGTGATGGCAAAATGTCTTTTTATGTCCTGCTCGAGCTTGCTGTTCCCTTATATAGGACAGTTTGCCTGGCTAAGAACATTGTTATGCTTCGTTTTCTCACATTGTGGTTTTGGATGCCTGGATCATATTATCAACTGTAAAATGTATGATAGTTCATGATAATTAATCTGATCGTAATTGCTGTAAAATAATTATTGCCATTCTGTCCATTTTGTTATAAAAATAAAAATGCAAATACTGAATTTTTTAGAGAAGCATGGGCACTAATGCGAATAGTTCTTGCAGCCAAACTATTGTTTACAGACATATAGTGGGCATACTTCACATGTATTATCTCTTGATTTCCATCCCAAAAAGAATGATCTATTTTGTTCCTGTGATGCAAAAAATGAAATTCGCTACTGGAACATCAATCAGTTCTCTCCAACTCATGTTTCCAAGGCTAGTTTTCATGCTCTCTCTCTCTCTCTACTTAGCATAGTGGGTTAATTCATTGAGTTCAGTTTGTGTTCTAAACCTTGGTAATGGATTGAGCAGGGAGGCTCAGAACAAGTCAGATTTCAGCCAAGAATTGGACATTTTCTTGCAGCAGCAACAGAGAACATAGTGTCTATCTTTGATGTTGAGGCTGATCGGCAGATACACGCGTTCAAGGTATCTCGATAACTTCGAGCACAAAAAAGCATTCTTCGTTTTTAATCAGCTCTTCATCCGAATTCGAAAAATTTGTGTTTCAAGGGTCATTCCACGGAAGTGAATGCTCTATGTTGGGATGGAAATGGAGATTATTTGGCATCCGTTAGTCAAGATTCTGTAAGAGTGTGGTCGGTAGCGTCTGGAGAATGTATTCATGAGCTAAGCTGCGGTGGAAATATGTTCCACTCGTGCGTTTTCCATCCAAGCTATTCAACTCTTCTGGTGATTGGGGCCTACCAGGTTCTTGTCTGCTGCTCTATATAAACTCATCCGATCATATTATTTGCAGCACGTGTGGAATTTATAAAATAAAACGAAGCGAGGGAATCAGTGTAAATTTGATTTTGGTGCAGTCACTGGAACTATGGAACATGGCTGAGAATAGATGCATGACGATTCCGGCTCACGAACATGTGATAGCGGCATTGGCACAATCTCCAGTGTCGGGAAGGGTGGCGTCGGCCAGCCACGATAAATCTGTCAAGATATGGAAATGAGCATACCCAGTGCCCGTGTATTTTCTACAGCAAAAAGGAAAAAGGAGAGAAGAAAATATAATCCAGAATTGGTTGCATTGTTTCCTGTGTTGGGTAATTATAATAAGAGGAATAGGGTTGTCTTGTTATTTGTTCGATGTTGTTGCTGGCCATGATTTTGTGTATGAATATTTTTTATAATATACTTATTTAGTGGCTAGTAAAACAAATTTGGGATTTCTAGAAAACTGTAGATGCTCGATATATAAAGAGTGACTTGTCAAAGAGGTTCCCAGGTTCGGACTCTCATCTCGCACTCCGACGCCCCTCTCTGCTCGGCTGCTCCTGCCTCTTCTCTGTTTCTGTATTCTGCGAAGCCTTTCTTTCCCTTCCCTACCTTTATCTGCGCTTCCGATTCAATTCTCTGCCGCTTAGATCTGACCAATCGTCTAAGGCTTTGCGTCTGCAGCTATGGCGACTTTGGTTACCTCTGCCGCTGGGCTGCTGGCCATGCTCGGCGAAAATCATCCATTGCTCAAGCTCCATGCTCTCTCTAACCTTAATAAATTGGTTGATAGCTTCTGGCCGGAGATCTCCACTAGCGTTCCTATCATGTGTTGTACTTTTCTTTGCTTGCCTTTGGTGCTACTGATATTGACGTTTTTGGTTGCTTAACTTCACAAATTATGCTCAAAAGAATTTCAGCATCATTAGCGCTTGGCTTCTTCCCATATTACTACGTATCCTGTACCTTTATCAATTATTATCTATTGGTGACGCCGTTCCCTTTGTAATTCAGTGAAAGTTTGTACGAAGATGAAGAGTTTGATCAGCGTCAGAGACTACTTGCTGCATTGCTTGTATCGAAGGTATTGAGTTTCAACCTTGGGTTTTTCTTTTTTTCCTTGTACTCATACCAAATAGTGTATATATATATCAAAATTCATTACTTAGTGCTTCCTTATGTATGCATTAATTTTGCTTTTTGTTTGTTATAAAATATGAAACGAAGTAAAGAAATTCTCCCTTAGTTTGATTCACCTTATTAATATGTTTTTACACTTGGACGCTGACGATTAGGTAATGATCAAACATTTTCCAAGCTAGTCTCGAAGTGTATTTTGATGGTATTTCTTGGATCAGTATTATGATCTTAATTTCATTTAAGATCTTGGTTGTGTGAACCTTTTTGGCATGAATTGATTATCAGTGTATGCGCTCAGGTTTTCTATTACTTGGGAGAGCTAAATGACTCATTGACTTATGCCCTTGGAGCTGGCTCCCAATTTGATGTTTCAGAGGATTCTGACTATGTTCACACGCTACTTGGTAGGAACCTTCTTATACACATTATAAAGCTGAGTGGTGCTATAATGAATTGAAATAATGGCTGTGGTTCAATATAGTGATTAAGAAGTGTCAGCTTCATTTGCTGCTATTTTTTCTTCAATGATGCCAAGCGAGAGAAGATAAATATATCGTGGACTGATAAGTGTTTGATGACACTTGAAACGAGGGGCTTCAATTTACAATGTTGTTTCTTCCTTTTCTCAGCTAAGGCCATTGATGAATATGCCAGTCTTAAGTCCAAGGCATGAGATGCAAATGATGAAGCGGCGAAGGTAGATCCTAGGCTGGAGGCAATTGTCGAAAGAATGCTGAATAAGTATGTTATCTAGTTCTTTAATCTTAAGAAATAAATTTATCAAAAAAATTGTCACCGTTTAGATCTTCCTCAATTCATTGCACATAGGTGTATCATTGATGGAAAATACCAGCAGGTCATGGGAATTGCAATTGAGTGCAGGAGATTGGATAAACTAGAGGAGGCAATCACAAAGAGCGATAATGTTCAAGGAACTCTATCTTATTGCATAAACATTTCCCATACCTTTGTAAACCTTAGAGAATATCGACATGAGGTTACAAAATCAATGTTTCTGTTCATTTACAATTATATTATTTATTGTGGTGGAAATTGTGTGATGTTTTTTCATTATTAATTGTGGTGAAAGTTACTGTCGTATAGTTGATAAAAGAATAGGCTTGTTAATTGAGCAGAAAAGATGGTAATCTAAGAAACATAGGTGAGCAAGTAACAATGCTTAGCCTTTCTCTTTATAATGATTAGTGACATTTAGGTGTATTGAGGATGCATCTGTTTCCTCGCAGTTTACTTACTGCCTGTTTTTAACATTATTTTCATTCTTTTAGGTGCTACGCCTCCTAGTTGAAGTATACCAAAAACTTCCCTCTCCAGATTATTTGAGTATTTGCCAGTGTCTCATGTTCTTGGATGAACCGGAAGGTGTTGCAATCATATTGGAAAAGCTTCTTCGTTCGGAAAACAAAGATGACACCCTAGTGGCTTTTCAGATAGCATTTGATCTTGTAGAAAATGAACATCAAGCTTTTCTTTTGAGTGTAGGAAATAAGCTCTCAAAGACTAAGTCTCCACTTTTGGAATCAGCTGAGCCAGGATCAATTGATGGTGGTGCTGTTCTAAGTGAAAGTTCTACTGCTCTTGATGATGTTCAAATGGCTGCTGGATCATCCAACACAATTGTGCAGCGAGAAGATCTGAAGGAAGTTGCATTTACTGAGAGGTTAAAAAAATTAAAGGGCATTTTATCTGGAGAGACATCGATACTATTGACTCTACAATTCTTGTATAGTCACAACAAGTGAGGCAATCTTTTGCTTTTCAGTTCCATTATCAAAGTCATCTTATTTATTTAAATCATGTAAAATATTTTTTGCTTCTAGGTCGGATCTTCTTATTTTGAAGACCATGAAGCAGTCTGTGGAGATGAGAAATAGTGTCTGTCATAGTGCAACAATATATGCTAATGCAATCATGCATGCTGGAACAACAGTTGATACATTCCTCAGGGAGAACTTGGTTAGATCTTTGAATATGTTTTTTCCATTATTTATTCAATGTGTATTTTTTGACATTCATGTTTACTGTTGTGGTCTCTTATACTCAGGACTGGTTGAGCAGAGCCACAAACTGGGCTAAATTTAGTGCTACAGCTGGACTGGGTGTTATTCACCGGGGCCACTTGCAGCAAGGAAGATCGCTTATGGCACCCTACTTGCCTCAGGGTGGTGGTGGTGGTGGTGGCAGCCCATACTCAGAGGGTGGTGCTCTTTATGCGCTGGGTCTTATCTATGCAAACCACGGCGAAGGAATTAAACAATTTCTTTGTGAAAGCCTACGTAGCACTAATGTAGAGGTACAATCATTTCTAGCATAGCGTACAACTATTACTTTTGAAAATGAGTTTTATCTCCTGATTTCCATCGGTCCAGGTTATACAACATGGTGCTTGCTTAGGTCTTGGTTTGGCCACTTTGGGGACAGCTGATGAAGATATCTATGATTGCCTCAAAAATGTGCTCTATACAGACAGTGCTATTGCAGGTGAAGCTGCTGGGATCAGTATGGGCTTGCTCATGGTTGGTACTGCAAGCGAAAAGGCGAGTGAGATGCTTACTTATGCTCATGAAACACAGCATGAGAAGATTATCAGGTAAGTTAGGCAATAAAAACTTATTTCCTTGGAGGAAGCATTATTTCTTTTTAACTAACACAATCTTGTTAATAGGGGTTTGGCATTGGGCATTGGCCTTACGGTTTATGGTAGAGAAGAAGCAGCAGACACATTAATAGAGCAGATGACGAGAGATCAAGATCCTATACTTCGTTATGGTGGCATGTATGCATTAGCACTTGCCTATGGAGGGACTGCCAATAATAAAGCTATCAGACAGTTGCTTCACTTTGCAGTGTCGGATGTAAATGATGATGTCAGAAGAACAGCTGTTTTAGCTCTTGGATTTGTTTTATACTCTGAGCCTGAGCAGGTTAGTAACTTGTAACTTCATTCCACTGCCGTCCATTTGGGTGCTATTTTCAGGAAAAAAAATGTTTTCTAAAACTTTTTGTGAGTTTGTTGTTGTAGTCTCTCCACAGAGTCCATCTCTCTGTAGTATATGTATGTATATATGCATTTGGAACGGGTAGATGTATCAGTATATGTTTATTAGTATCTATATTAATTTGAACTCGTGTAAATGTATGTGTAAATGTATGTGTTTTCAAGATGGATAACTTATTCCGCATTATTGTACTTCTTCAGACTCCTCGAATCGTGTCTCTTCTGTCTGAGTCATACAATCCGCATGTAAGATATGGCGCAGCTCTTGCGGTTGGGATTTCCTGTGCAGGTACTGGCCTGAGTGAGGCTATATCACTGCTTGAGCCTCTGACATCAGATGTTGTCGATTTTGTTAGACAAGGTGCACTTATTGCTATGGCTATGGTCATCGTCCAGATTAGCGAAGCTGGTGATTCTCGAGTTGGAGTTTTCAGGTCTTAAAAGATATAAAATACCTTTTAATATATTGCTATCTAATTTAACTTTTTTTTAAATGTTTTTTGTACAATCCTTGTACGCAGGCGACAGCTGGAGAAAATCATTCTCGATAAGCATGAAGATACAATGAGCAAGATGGGGGCGATCTTAGCTTCTGGAATTCTCGATGCTGGTGGAAGAAACGTGACTATAAAGTTGCTCTCTAAGACAAAGCATGATAAGGTTACTGCTGTTGTGGGTCTTGCTGTTTTCAGCCAGTTTTGGTATTGGTATCCCCTCATCTATTTCATAAGCTTGGCTTTCTCACCCACAGCCTTTATTGGACTGAATTATGATTTGAAAGTTCCGAGTTTTGAATTCTTGTCACATGCTAAACCTTCCCTCTTCGAGTACCCTAAACCAACCACCTCTCCCACCACTACTTCAGCCGTAAAACTTCCCACTGCTGTTCTGTCAACATCAGCAAAGGCGAAGGCTCGAGCTAAGAAAGAAGCAGATAACAAATCTGTTTCCGATAAGACTTCTGGAGGGGAGTCTTCTTCAGCTGGAAAAGGAAAAGCGTCTTCTGAAAAGGATGCCAACTCTACGCAGGCAAGTACGAAGGAGTTATTTTTCTTTGAGCATATATCTCATTCTCTGCTTGTAGTTGTGGCCTTGAGGATTATATCCTCTACCAAAAGTCTCCTGATTATACTTTTTATGTAGTCCATAGATATCTCTGCTGAACACGTTGATTTTTGTTTGATTTACGTGAATAAATTTTCTTTTTCTGCAAAGATGGAGATCATCAATTTTGAATCTTTTATTCTTTTCTCAATCGGAACTCGTCCTTTGTTTTATTGGCAGGTAGATAACCTGGCAGAGAAGAAATCAGAAGCGGAGGCATGTTTTGAGATCCTGACAAATCCAGCTAGAGTGGTTCCTTCTCAAGAAAAGTTCATCAAATATTTGGAAGACAGCAGATATGCGCCGGTGAAGGTAGCACCTTCAGGGTTTGTGTTACTCAAGGACTTGCGGCCCACCGAACCAGAAGTGCTCTCTCTTACGGACACCCCATCATCCACGACATCAGCAGCCGGGGGATCAGCGGCAGGCCAACAGGGCTCTGCTTCTGCCATGTCGGTCGATGAAGAACCTCTCCCTCAGCCCGTGGAATACACCTCTTGACTTCCGATCCTGACATTTGATGCCGGGGTACACGACACCGATTCAGGTCGGCTGAGTAAAATTGAAATATGTTGCGGAAGGAGCAGCATTCTGGCCGCATCGCACTTGCAGTCTGAAGGGTCGCTATATTTTTGTGGTAGTTGGTTGCTTCCATCTTCTGCAACAATGGACTGAATAGTGCTGGGGATGCGTAATAAATAGTTTCTTTTTAATTTCTAAATTAATAATTGCCAAACAGAAAACCCATCCTCCATTTTGTTTTCAACCACGAAAGACACTTGTTTCATAAATGTATGCCGAGACAGCAACAATCTATGAATTCACTCCCCCTTGGCTCCTCTCGCGTCGACGATCTTTGAGGAGCAGGGAAGTTAAGAAGGGACAATATTGGATCCTTTCCAAGGACTCCCCCGACGTACTGCCTGCGACTATTCCTGTTTCGGCACTCTATTCCGTTCGTTGTTTAAGAAGCTAGTTTAGCCTGTGTGAATGGTGGGGAAAGAAGTTTCTGTTTTTTTACGTGCAAGGGTCCGTACATCCGTCAAAGCATGGCTTCTGCTGGCAATGGCTTTTCGTATGTTCATGTTTGTTCGATTCGCAGACTGATTTTCCCTCTGCTTTCCTTTCACAATCCTCGATCGTGGTTTCTCTATTCTACTACTGCGAATCAGAATGTGCCCCTCAAAAGAACTTTTTCTCATATTTTTCAAGAATGCTCCGTCTCAACTGTTCTTAGACCCGGAAAGCAGGCCCATGCCCGAATGATTTTATCAGGGTTTGATCCGACCGTCTTCGTTGCCAATTGTTTGATCCAAATGTACGTCAAGTGTGTTGCTTTGGGTGACGCACATAAGGTGTTTGAGAAAATGCCTCATAAGGATGTTGTCTCTTGGAACACTATGATTTTTGGTTACGCTGGAGCTGGAAAGATGGAGATTTCACAGTCATTTTTCGACTCCATGAATTACAGAGATGTGATTACGTGGAACTCTTTGATTTCAGGGTACTTGCAAAATTGTGACCATATCAAGGCAATAGATATTTTTCTGCAGATGGTCAAGGAGGATTTTAAATTCGACAGTACCACACTGGCCGTAATTTTGAAATGTTGCTCGGCTTTGGAAGAGCAGGATTTTGGGGTTCAAATTCATGGGGTTGCTGTCCAAAAGGGCTTTGGTAATGATGTTGTGACTGGAAGTGCTTTGGTCGATATGTATGCAAAATGTAATGAATTAGAATCCAGTCTTAGAGTTTTCCGAGATCTACCCGAAAAGAATTGGGTTTCTTGGTGTGCTGCCATTGCAGGCTGTGTCCACAATGATCAATGCCTTAAAAGCCTAGAACTCTTCAAGGAAATGCAGAAGCAAGGAATTGGGGTGAGTCAATCTTCATATGCGAGTATCTTTAGATCTTGTGGAGCATTATCTAAACTTAAACTAGGCACTCAATTTCATGGCCATTCATTGAAGTTTGACTATCAATCTGATGTTGTTGTAGGAACAGCTACTTTAGATATGTATGCAAAGTGTGACAGATTGGCAGATGCGCGGAAGCTATTTAACTCAATGCCAGTTAAGAATCTGCAATCTTATAACGCAATTATAGTTGGATATGCCAGAAAAGAGGAAGGTTTTGAAGCTTTAGAGTTATTTCTTCGGCTGCATAACTCCGATCTTCACTTTGATGAAATATCTCTTTCTGGAGCATTTTGTGCGTGTGCAGTGATTAGAAGCCCATTGGTGGGGCTTCAACTTCATGGTTTAGCTTCTAAGACTTGTTTGAGTGCAAATATCTGTGTAGCAAATGCAATACTGGATATGTATGGCAAGTGCAATTCTCTGGCTGACGCTTTTCGTGTGTTTCACGAGATGGAAAGTAGAGATTCTGTGTCTTGGAACGCGATCATAGCAGCTTGTGAACAAAACGAAAAGCTTGAGGAAACACTTTCGTATTTTGTGTTGATGCTTCGCTCCAAAATGGTGCCGGACGATTTTACTTTTGGAAGTGTGCTGAAAGCATCCATTGGAAAGCAAGATTTGCAGGTTGGCATGGAAATTCACAGCAGAATAATCAAATCCGGAATGGGTCTTGATTTGTTTGTCGGAAGTGTTCTTGTCGACATGTATTGCAAGTGTGGGATGATAAAAGAAGCCGAAAAGATCCATCACAGGCTCCAAGATCAAACAATCATCTTGTGGAATGCAATTATCTCCGGATTCTCGTTGCAAAATCAAAGTGAAGATGCTCAGATGTTATTTTCTCAAATGTTGAATGCGGGTGGAAAGCCCGATAACTTCACATACGCGACTGTTCTTGATACTTGTGCGAATTTAGCTACTGTTGGACTTGGAAAACAAATCCATACTCAAATCATTAAGCTCAAATTGCTGGAAGATGTATATCTATGCACAGCTCTTGTTGATATGTATGCAAAGTGCGGAAATATGCTTGATTCGCTGCTTATGTTCAAGAAAGCTCTTAATAGAGATTTTGTTACGTGGAATACTATTATATGCGGGTGCGCCCACCACGGACTGGGAGAAGAAACACTTAAACTTTTCGGCGATATGATTATGGAGAATGTCGAGCCAAATCATGCGACCTTTATCTCAGTTCTTCGAGCTTGCTCACACGTGGGTGACGTAGAAAAAGGGTTGCAATATTTCAGTGTAATGTCGAATTATTATGGTTTAGATCCTCAGTTAGAGCATTATTCTTGTATGGTTGATATATTGGGGAGGGCCGGACGGATTAACGAGGCACTAAAGCTCGTGCAAGATATGCCTTTCGAACCTGACTCGATCATATGGAGAACTCTGCTTAGTATTTGTAAGATTCAAGGCAATGTCGAGGTGGCCGAGGAGGCAGCTAAGTCACTGCTAGAATTGGAGCCTCAAGATTCTTCTGCATATATTCTTCTGTCGAATGTTTACGCCGAGGCTGGAATGTGGAAACACGTTTCAAAATTGAGGCAGAGAATGAGGTGTTTGAAGCTGAAGAAGGAGCCGGGTTGTAGTTGGATTGAAGTTAAAAATGAAGTTCATACGTTTCTCGTGGATGAGAAGGCTCATCCCGAGTTGAGAGAAATCTATCGAGTCCTCAGCTTGCTCGTTTATAATATCAAACGATCGAGTTATGGATCTGATATAGACAATGTGCTGGATGAAAAGGTTGAAGAGCACAACTGACAAGCAAAAGAAAGAGACTAAGTCGATATTATGAAGGCGCGACCATCTCAATACGGAAAAGCCCCATATTGGAGCCAAAGATCAGGACTCGAGATGGTATGGAAATTCTCTTCGTTCTTTTTATCATCTGAATGCACTCTGGATTGTTTAGAGAAAATAGCAAAACGAATAAAATGCTAAAATTTAGAAAATTTGATTTTTATCTCATAAAAACTAAAATATAATTTCAAACATGCAACAACCCGCACAATGAAGTAGTTGCATTGACTGTGCTTAATTTGATTTTTTAGGCAGTTAGAAACAATCAAATTCTAAGAAAATATGAACTAACCATGCGCTGCTACTAACTCATGCAAGATAAGGTTGGTGCAGTGTTATTGCCTGCTTCTCCATAAATAAATTAAATAGTGCCAGCCATTTGTTTTAGGCAGCTTCTAAAAACATCAGGGGTTAGAATCCAAAAGTGGGAACCAAACTCCATTAAATTTTGCAAGGCGTTACATGAGCAAAAATGGCAACACGTGAGATCGTCGTCCCTCCCATGGTTTTGCACGTATTTGGTCGAGGGTCAACTCATCCCCATTTAACGTGTCCTTGTATCCCTCATGGAGCGCTCATGGGGGCTGAAAATGAGCTACACGTGAATGTCAAGAGCAATGCATGTTTGTGTGTTGCACGCTTATTCTTGTACTCAAAAGACAAAATCTCTCGCTTCCAAGACTTTTACATTCTGGCCCGACAGTCTGTGAGGGGATTAAATCACAGTGACTCAGCGGCCTAGAGATAAGAAGCTTTTAATTGATATCTCAATGAGCTACCCCAACATTGAGGGTAACAACTCTCACACTAGGACAATACAAGCGTCGAACCTAGGCTTTTGTATCCAATCTACCATCTCTGAGCCAACTGAACTATGACCGTGCGTGCGTGTTTCGGGCTTATCCGACGAGTATGAAAGGGGGATCATTTCAAAAATGGAAAAAGGAACTCCATAATGATGTCTCCCTCCCCTTGTCTTTTACTCCTATCCTTGTATTATAAGCTCAGATTTTCATGAACAGCCGCTATCCAATCCTGTGATCAGCTTAGGTTGCCGCGACATTTAGCATAGCAAGTTTTGAAAATGGGAGAGCCAATCGGTCTCTCCAAGATCATAGCCATCCATCCGTACAAAAATCCTTCAAATTTCGAACTGCAAGTTGCGAGTCGTCAACAACAACTTGGAATTGCGATTCCACCAACAGCATTCAGTGGAAGAAAAGGCTGCTTGTGACCATATTTGGAGACAGAATACGCTCAAACTCCGAACACAGTAGGAATAAAAAGAGTGGGCTGTGTTAGGTAAGATGTGATTCATGGGATTGGGGGCAGTGTGTTGGATGAGAAAAAGAGGTCAACAGGAAACATAGGACGGGGTGCCATTTTTATCGTCCCTCCTTTTTTCTTCACTCACATTCATAGCATGAGAAAAGGCGACCAATCTTTGAAAATGGTACGTCTTCCGCCCGCCCTACCCTGCTTGGAATTGACCTTTGAACGCAACAGTTGGGGCATTTGGATGGGCTAATTAGGTGGGCCAGTTAGCCTCATTGGATATATTGTGGATTAGCTACAAGCTAGTAATGGGTGGGCCTATGACCCATTACGGCAATTCGGTTAAGAGTGAAGTTCTCGAGCTTCGCTTTCTATTTAACCCCGACTCATGCTCACAATTTCTTCTAAATTTTGCTATTTTGATATAGATTAATACATCATTTTTTTCAGTCACAGACGGCGAAGGTGCTGTGTTTGGCGCGGAAGAAAATAATGGTTGAACTGGATTCCATTTGCAGAGAGTCCCCGTCGCTGTGATTCATGAACTTGGTTTGAATTTTTATGGCCAAATTTGGAAATCGTCGAGCGATTATATGCAAATAGGGAGACCAGAATATCCAATCATACCTCATAAGGTAAGTAAATAGTTGATTTAAAAAATAGAGAAAAGGGTAATCAAATCTGAACAAAACACACTCTATTTCAGCCTCTTAAAAAGAGGAGTCAGTTGAAGAAAATGGAATTATAACCACAAAATATACCCATTTTTATACGATCACACCAAACCCCCCGTAAAGTATGCCAAAAATATTTCAATTTTAATCCAATTTTAATGGGGATTATCGTTTCAAGCCTCGGATACAGAGAGAGAAATCAAGCCTGGCTCTTATTCCAATCCAAACCATCTACTTCCATATTTATTTAATAATCAAATTAAGAAATCCTAGAAAAAGGCAACTCCTTTGGCGGAGCGAGAGATTTAGAGAGAGAAGGAATGAGACTTTTTCCAAAGTATGGGATTAGTAGGTATAACTACAAGAATTAACTCCAAAATACAGATGTTACGGCACCCGAATCTCCCCCCTTATTCCACCCCTCTCCTTCCTTTCCAGCCGTTGCGCCAAGCCCTTGATTATTCATTCCTTTGACCATTCTCGGGTTTCATTATTTTCCCATCTGGGTTCTCTGTTTCATTTCATGTGTATTCCGGTGGGTCTCCTCTTTTTTCTTGGCTTATTATATCAAACTCTAAGCTTTCTGTATATTTGACAATGGCGGATTATGTCTGTTTCATCTGCTGCTGCTTGCATCGCAACGAATAGTCTTAAAAAGGGGCGTCGTCCTTGTAAGTTATTGGTCCCTGATTCAGGCGTAAATGAAATGGGCGGAGAGGTGAAAAAGCTCGCCCATTTTTCCACGGATCGTCCCTGGTTTTTATTCTCTTCTTCTCGCTTTCCTTGGGCAAATCTGACTCGGTGTCAGAGGAGAGGAAGCAGAGATGTGAAGAAGAAAGACAGGGAGTGTTGATGGAGAAGAGACGTTTTATTATGCCGACTGCTTAATAAATATTATCATATCTTTAGAATGTCAGGGAGGTTTTGATAGGTCTGGAGCTCTGTAAAAGAGGCCCCTTTTTTTGAATCTGGGTATTTACTTCTGTAGAGCTATAAAGGAACCTCCTTTATAGCTCTACTGTGGCAATGTCCCTTGAAGCTTTGATGACTCCTCTGTAGTCTGTTCTATCCTTGATAGTCCTGCAGGGCTTCTTCTCCGGGATAGCTTTGATACAGTTTTATTGTCTACAGTTTTATTGTCTCGGTCTTTGTTCCTTCATCTCTCTTCCCTGGTATTGGGAGCGCGGGTCTCTTCCTCGTCGTTGTATTTGTTTTTCTGGATTTCCCATTCCCTCCGTTTCAGATTTTATCTGCATGGACTTGGAGGGCCCTATCACGAGTTTGTCTATTATTATCCTATCCTTTGTATTCGTTCGCGAAGATAATCTGCTTTTACCATTGACGGCAAGAAGGAGCTTTTGACGGGAAAAAAAATTATTTCTTTAATCTTGTCTTTTGCTGTTCGTGCATCTTTGTCTTCTTGGGTTCTGCGTTGTGTGTTTTTTCTTGCGCTTTGCCATATTTTTCACTGACTACGAGCCATGGAAATAATGCAGTGAGACGCAGGAGAAGGGGCTAGTTTTTTAATGGTGTAATGGAATCGAGTTCGAATGCGTTGGCAGTAAAAGAGTCGTCTTCAAACTATTATCCATACCCTCCGCCTTTTGCAAAGTACGAGGATGTGATAGGCAGCCCCGAGCTTTTCATTTCCAGCTTGGAGAAGCTCCACGCTTCTCTTGGAACCAAGTTCATGTTAGTTTTCTCCTTCTCATCTTTAGTCCATCTCTGATATTGAATCTTACTGAGCTTTGAGTTTTAATGGTGGAAAACTGTGTAGGATCCCCATTATCGGGGGGAAAGAGCTGGACTTGCATCGTCTTTTTGTCGAAGTTACTGCTCGCGGTGGCATTGAGAAGGTCTGTTCCTAATTTCTCGTTGATTATGTCGTGTCTAGGTCTGCTGTTTACATGGTTGGATGCGCAGATCATCAGAGAAAGACGGTGGAAGGAAGTCACCGCCGTTTTCAACTTCCCGTCGACGGCCACCAACGCTTCGTTTGTGTTGAGAAAGTATTACGTTTCGCTGCTTCACCACTTCGAACAGATTTACTTCTTCAAAGCTCAAGGCTATTCCCATGGCTTTAGTGGTGAGTTCCGCGAGGTCTCTCTGGTTCTTGTTATCTTCTCTTGCATTTTCTTTTTGGTTCATGTTTTTCTCACTTTTTATCCACCGTAGACTCTTTGCGCAGTCCTCAGGGATCGCCGTTTTTACATCAGTCGGCGGCTGATAATCAAGAAGCCACTATCAATCAATCGAAATCCAATCCTTCGCCGCTTTCTGCAGGTGTGTTTTTTCTTCGTTCTTTCTTCCCGTTTTCGACTGCAAACACATTTCAATAAATACTTGCTGATTTATTTTTGAATTTCTTCCAAGACTGGCGGAATGCTGGGTCGGCGAACAGAAACTCGGTCGTCGGAGTAATCGACGGGAAATTCGAAAGTGGGTATCTTGTGACAGTTACTATAGGTTCGGAGACGTTAAAAGGGGTTCTTTACCAATCATCGTTGAATCAGTCGGAAACAGTTTCACTGGGTATGAGTGCCGGCGTTAAAGACATAAATCCATTGCCGGTCGTCCAACGCCGCCGTCGCCGGAGGAAGAAGTCGGAAATAAGGCGACGCGACCCTGCTCATCCGAAGCCTAACAGAAGCGGCTACAACTTTTTCTTCGCGGAGCAGCATGCTAGGCTCAAACCGCTCTACCCCGGGAGAGATAGAGAGATCAGCAGAATGATTGGCGAACTGTGGAACAAACTGATCGAATCCGATAGAACTGTAAGTATTAGATAAAGAAAGATAATCAATCTGGAGACTTGATCGTTCTTCTGTGACAGGTTTATCAGGAGAAGGCGATGAAAGATAAAGAACGATACAGAGCTGAAATGGAGGAATATAGAGAGAGGCTGAGAACCGGTCAAGTAATAAGAGATGCTGTTCCATTACAGCAGCGTCTTCCTCCGCCTGTAGACATGGAAGTTGAAGCAGAGGTGAAGCACGAAGTGGCCGAGAATGTGGACTCACCTGAAACGCCCTATAACGAGAGTAGTTCCAGTAAGTGTGAGTCCCAAGATCATCAAATGGCAGAAAATTCGGACGAAAATGCATGTCCAAGAAACATTAATGTAGAGATTGCGGTTGAAGATCCAGGTTTTGAGGAGGGGAAGCCAGAAGGAGGAGCAGAGGAGTTGTGCAGTCCGATGAAGACAAAAGAGGATTAGATTCAGGTGACTGGGAAGCTTTGAATTTGATTACAGCATGTTTGACTCGATCCACATTTGTTATTTTCTCTTCTTACGACAATCTTTCTCCAATTTTGTCTGTAAAGATTGCAAATGCTTCACAAGCTTTGCTTTTTAATATTTTTGGTGCAATTCTTTTGGTGCAAATGTCAATCTTTGATTAGTACAGATGAAAGTGAAGAAAATGTAAGTGTTTGAAACCAGGAACTGAAAACTCTGGTTGTCGAAAAAGATTGAAACTTGGCTATGATGCTGTGACTAAAAGAGCTTCCCAGATTGTGTCCATGTCCAGAGAAGGCATTCTACTGAGCTGAACATCTTCTGATGACTCCTGGCCGATCTTCATCTCCATTTGTTTTCTGTTCTCGTTCACTGACGACGATGTTGACTGTTCATTTTGTTTTGAACGATCAGAAGCAGCTTCTAACGTTACCTGCAACTTGGATTGTAGGAGAGAAAGAGTGGGTTGATTCAAGGAATTTGTTCGAAGGCGATGCTTTTGATCTGGGAAATTCAAATGAGCGAGGTCTCCCCGCAGAATGTATGCTGCTGTGTCGTAAGCAATGGCGGCTTCTTCAGCCTTGTCGAAGGTCCCCAGCCACACCCTTGTTCTGTTTTTCGGCAATCTTATTTCCGCCACCCATTTTCCCCGGTGTCTCTGTCTCACTCCTCTGAAAATCTTTTGCCTAGTTAAGGACGCCATTGATGACGAATCATTCTTTTGAGCCTTTCTTCCTTTGTTCTTCATTTTCTGGGTGGGGTTGGTCCTCATCCATGAACGAGAATCGGCTGAATTCTTGTTGATTTTGAGCCACTCCTGGTCTGGTTGGTGCGAAATACTTTGCATCGGACTGAAGTTTTGGTTCTTACGCGACGGAGATGTAAATTGCGGAGAATGCAAATTAGATGCAGAAGAATCCTGCACAAACGGACTCAGATTGGGAGAAACGGGGGAGGCTGAAAACTTTGAAAAAGAATCCCAAGGAGGGTATTTCTCAGCATCTAACTCCAACAAAAGTGGTAGCATAAGATTTTTGTCATCGACGCCATGAGCGTTGTAGAATGAAGCTGCGTTTTCAGCACAAGGCTTCTGCAATGACGAACATGAATCCGCAGCCGAAAACAGGGTCGCGGCGGAGGAAGACGAAAACTTAGATTGAGTGTAACCACCGTAATCGGATGTAAGAGCAGCCCAGATGAGAGGATCGGCGAAACAAAAGGGCGGGTGCTTTCCCACGAGAGTTTCCGCCATTGTAGAAAGATTTTCCATGCTCAATTCTCAAGGTTGAACCAGAAAAAAATGGAAAAAACAGAGCGAGCGACTGCTATTATGGTGGAATAGAGAAGCCCGGGGAGTCTATATTTATGCTGAAACAGTAAAGACAAAGTACATTTTATATTGGAATTGATACTTCATTCTTGATAATCTAATAACATTCAAAATCAAACATGTAGTTTATATGACGACGATTAAGAATAATCTTCTGTTCAACCTGGTGGCTGTAAATAGATTTCAAACCCTTCAGAGATCAAGCAGAAATGTGTAGAAAATTCATGTAACTAGCGAAGTGGATAAAGAAAAGAATAATAGAGGAACCTACTTTTGATGTTACTGGTTGAGAGCATCGACCCAACTACCATCCACTCCTCCTTCGTGCATACCATTTCGTATTTGTATTGCACATACGAGATCTGGCCAACCCGAGTTGGCCACCTCGCCCTTTGGGAGAGGGTTGAATATTCCTCGGATGAGAGTGCGAGATGAAAGAAGTGGGAGAAGAAGCCTCTGTTTTCACTTTGTTTGCATCATTTTGGAAGAGCTCTTTCGGTGACCGTGTGGGCTTCTCTTTTTTTTGTTTGTAGTTGGATTTAATATTGGGGTTAATCTCGGGATTAAAGCAAATGACAGACGACGCCGAGGAGTTGTTGTATAAAATAATCATCATCGTTAAAGTTGAGGACAACTTCAATGAAACTCAACGGATTGATATCGTGTCTTTCATTGGGGATGAGGTAATCATTGATGTCTTCTGGGTGGAGCTTAGAGTCACTTAATGATCTTGATTAGTTGAAGGGCCAAAAAGACGAGCAAAATAATCACATACCTTTCATTGACATGCGTATGGATAATGTCGACTAAAAATGTACACGACTATCGTGTGATAACTCGCATCCGACCCGTAATTGTATGGTTCATTTCGTTTTCGACGGGTAAGGTGGTATAGAATAAACTAGGGGTAGCCCATGATCCAAGCTAAGGAGGGTTGTTAATAGGAGGCAATGACTCAAAGGCATGCTTCCCAATGTTGCTTTTGCTTTTGTCATCTTCTTCTATTCCTCTAATGTTGCTTTGGAGGCTTCTACTATTTTAATACACATGCATTAAGCCTCCCTCTCCCCCGCAGCCAAATGCATTGTGACCTGAACTTTGTCTCGGATCGCAAGAAAAACTTGGTTCTTCAAGAATATGCGACAACAGAACTAACATCGCGCGTGAACCTAACATGCAGGTGGTGGTATATCAACATTGCTTGGGAAGCAGGAGAGTTTTGGGTTGGTACAGCACTTAGTTTTGATATCATATTTGGATTATAGAATGGTTAATCATGCAGATCCAAAGAGGCAGCTAAGTTTGAAAAAAGAAAGAGTAGAAAAGCTTATCTTCTCCGCAGCTGAAAATGAAGTGGTACTGTCCACGTCATCAGCACCATTACATCATGACTTGCTTCAGAATAATACCAGCAAAAAGTGAACAAATGTTGGGAATTTAGTATTTTGTCTATTCTACCCACCACATGCGAGTTATTACTTTGTTTGATAGCAGATGGACTTTTTTTTTTATACAATTTGAGACACTGGTTTGGTACAGCCAGAGACAACAAGCATAAACGACTGGGAAGTTTCAACTCTTTGACCAAAGGGTCGATTCCTCGCAGTTTATTTTATTAGTTTTCTGATGGTGAGCTTTTTGTTGGCATGAACATGAACTATGGTGAAAAGGAAGGAGGGATCATCTATTTATCTGTCGAAAAAGTGGGAAGGAGTTGTTCGTGTGTGAGTATAACACAGTTTAATCAGCTACTAATAGTGAAACGAGAAAGAGTTTCTATTATATATGTATGATCGAATGTTGGAAAAACCAAAATAGATATTGGGATCAACTCCATTGATGAACTGTGTCATTTGACACGTATCTTTGCACCTTCGTATAGATATACGTATTTATCCAGTAAGAGTGGTAAACTTTTTATTCTCTGGTTATACTCTTTCGAAATGAAAGCACGGAGTGTTTGTGTAAACTACTTAGATTTTGAGAACCATTTTGGATTTGGTTGATGGATTTCTTGTTAGTTTAGCGGTACTATCAAAATGAGAGAAAAAGAGGGGATCTTGGAAGAGCAAATAAACTTGTCTAAACTGGACGCTGGTTTAGATTTCAAAGATGACTCAGAACCAACATGCATGAAACCATTCTCATGCATAATAGTCTCCAAACGTCCCAGGGAACAAGCATCTCTGAAACGTTACAAACACCACGGCTGACAGCGCAAATTAGAAGGAAGCCATTCTCATTTCTTGGCTTTACCTCCCGAGGATTCCCCACCAGATGCAGCCTGCGCCGCTTTCTTTGCCGCCTTTTCTTGCAGAGCTTTGCCATCCCTGCACCCACGAAATGAATTTTATCCTTATTAGGCGGACGAGATGATGGGGAAGAAGAGGGGGGAAAAGAAACCTCTCGCGACGCTGCTCCCGAGTCAACCCGTCGTCATTAGCCTTGCTGCCCTTGTTGCCGTTCCGAGCTTCAGATCTCTAACGATCCCGATCCCGATCCCTCTGGTTACCGCGTACCCATTCGAGTCAAAGAAAACAAGGATTCGTAACATGACAGAAATTATAAAAAAGAATCTAAAAAAGCAAACATCATCTTCAAATCAAGAAATTGAAAAAAAAAAAACCTCGACTTTGGAGAAGAAAAGGGAGATCGATCGAAGAAAAGGAAATGGGTCATTGCGAGATGGAACTTCGAACGCGAGCCGAATTGGAATCGAATTGCAGAAGATGGAAAGGAGTGGGACTTAATAGAACGGTGAGAGCCAACGGAGAAGGAAGAAGATAGAGGGCACAGGGCAGGGCGTAGTGGCCAGAAATTTTCGATGAATGCATTAGAAAATTAAATTAATATTTTAATTTAGCGTAAAGCTAATTTCGGCAGCCTAAAAAATAGATTTACATCTTACTTTCCATCACAAGCTATTACTTTTCATGCATTAAATTTATATTACCATAATTCAAGGCATTATGTTTTAAATCTCGTTACATTTAGCACGAGGCATTGCAAAATCTCGCGAGAACGGAACAAATCGACGGTCCAAAATTCTACTCTTCCTCCGTCGTGGTCACTAGAAAAAAGAGGTCTTTAGTTTCTCGAGCGACCTGGGTCAATTGGGGATCTGAGAGAAAACGTTTTGCATCTGGGTAACTATTCTACTCTTCCAATTTGCGGTGGTTCAACAGGTAATGTGGGCATTTTCAATATACTTGGAAGCGGTCGCCATACTTCCCCAGCTTGTTTTGTTGCAAAGAACAAGAAATATCGACAATTTGACCGGCAATATGTTTTTCTTCTTGGGTAACTATTTGTTAATTGTGAATCTTTACATCCTGTTTTTTAGTATATAGCATATTTTGAGCTTTGGTAGCCTCGATATGTTGCCGATGCTTCTTGAGCGTAACTCTATAGGAGAGTTCATTACTTGCCTGTTTTCATGCAGTAGGTACCGATCATTGTACATATTAAACTGGATTTATCGCTACTTCACGGAAAAGAACTACATCCACTGGATTAGTATGACTCTCTCTCTTTCTCTCTCTCTCTCTCTCTCTATATATATATATATATACATATATACATGTATGTATGTATGTGTGCGTGTGTGAACATCTAGGTTGATTTTGCTTTGCTTTTGAAGCTTGGATAGTTGGGCTTGTTCAGACATTTTTGTATCAAGATATGAAGCATGGATCAAGTACCAGAAAATCTGCAGATTGGATGATTCTCATGAGCTCTTTCAAATTTGCTAATAAATGCCTAGGCCCGAGGCTCTTAGTGCCAATGAAGTTCAAAAGCTGCTCCAAGTCCTGCGCAGTGAATCAACAATGCAAACAGCTCGATCAGGAATCTCCTGCAAAAAGGGTTAAGGAAAAAAATACCTTGTTCAACAGGAACAATGCATAGGCTGCCCTGGTTGTGTCTTGACCTTCTAGGAAAAGAGGAAACTCCACAGGCTTGACAGTTGAGTCAAGCGGAGATGTGGAAGGAGTCTCCGATGATGTCGATTCTATCGAAGGCGCATTGTCATGAATGTATGAATGAGAACCACATAGCCGCAAAGGATAGCGTAAGGGAACGTTTAAGTAAGAAGCTAGAAGTGAAACCGCCTGCAAAGGGTGGGCAAAGCCATATAATTTCAAAGAGTTTCATCTCAAAAAGGCGTGAGATACTGATAGAAGACACACGTGAGCAACATAACCCAAAGCGGCTCCAAAGCTCTGAACCTCCTTCGTGTTGTACAAAAAACTCGTCACTTTAAATCGAACCATAGTTAAATTCAGAATGAAGATGATCAGGGAGCCGTGATGGAATTCCATGCAAAATCAAGTAGAAAAGAAAGTGAGGAGACAAATCCAAAGAAATCTTAAGCACCACCAAGTATGTACTGTACAGTATAAGATCAGATCAAACTACAAAAGAAGCTACAAACTAATCTGAATCGAAGCTTCTAATAAGTTGGCAAATGAAGGTAAGTTGACAGAAGTTGGAACATTAAAGACAGATAATAGCGACGAGGTCGTACCTGATCTACTAGTGCTTGGAAATGAGCAAAGTTGTTGATCCGGTGGAGGTCCAACCGAGAGCTTTACTGGGTAGAGCAATGAAACTTGCGATATCATATGCTGTTGCCTTGTTCGTAGCATTCGCTGCAACCTTGCAAGTCGAGTAAAACCCCTTTCCCCAGAAATCAACTTCCTTGAATCCTGCAACAAATTCACGGCTAGTAGCTTCCTTTAATCCAATGTCAATCAAAGTTGGGAAAGCATAGATCACATTACTTGCAATCTTCGGGTGGATACAGAGAGAGCCGCCCCAGCCACCAAAAGTGATCTGACTTCAGAACTAAGACTCTCCTTCTGGGCTTTAGCTTCTTCGACAGCCAATTTGGTGTTGGCCGACAGGTTCTCCAAAATCAATCGCCGAGCCTCCAGGCTGCGACGCAAATGCTCAAGTTTGTCCAATCGATTCAATGACTCGGCTTCCTCCTGCCCATCACGCCATCCCTCCGTCAGTGGGCTTCACAGACATTTAACCAGAAGAGTAAAGTAGGCGGGAAAGAGGAGGATACCTGAATGGGGGAGTGGAGCTTCAGCTGAAGAGAGAGTTTGTGATGCTTGGCTTGGCGAAGAGCGGAAGAAAGAGAGCATAAGCGAGTGAGTTCATGCTCCAAGTCCTGCCACGGGATGACGTGGACGGCGTCGGCATCGTCGTCTTCACTGTCAGACTGAGTTTGCTGGGGTGGTTCTTCCATCAGGAAGGTGGGAAATTGTGGATGATCACTGTTTTCAGCTTTCGAGGAGAGCTCGAGGGAAGGACAGGTGGCGACTCTAGGGGGTATACATGTCCAAGAACAAAACCACGTAGAACGATGTCGACTGCCACATCGTCAATCGAATTAATTGCCAATACATGTACCAAAAAAGGTGTTGCCTGAGTTGGGAGTATTCCATGGCAAATTAGGAAGAAGCATTTCAAATCCAATGTTCAAGCACAGGACCAAAAGCCGACGCCAACATTCCCACCATCACAACCCAAAAACATCCAAACAGAACTTGAAAAACAAAAAAAACAACACCAAAACCAACGACTGATAATTTAAACTCGTTGCTTTCTATTTGCCTCCCTTCTTGGCGGCCGATTTGGTCACCTTAGCTCCGCTTGGGTCTTTCTTCTCCACGCTCTTGATGACTCCAACGGCCACCGTCTGCCTCATGTCCCTCACTGCAAACCGACCCAGCGGAGGATACTCCGAGAATGTCTCCACCACCATGGGCTTCGTGGGAATCATCTTCACCATTCCGGCATCCCCATTCTTCAAAAACTTGGGCTCCTTTTCCAGCTCTTTTCCAGATCGCCTATCAATTTTGGTCAATATCTCTGCAAACTTGACCGCAATGTGGGAGGTGTGGCAATCGAGGACCGGGGCATAACCATTCCCGATTTGTCCAGGGTGGTTCATGATAATGACTTGCGAGGTGAAATTTGCAGCCTCCCTGGCTGGATCATCTTTTGAGTTGGAAGCAACAAAACCACGCTTCAGATCCTTCACCGCAACATTCTTCACGTTGAAGCCAACGTTGTCCCCTGGAAGAGCCTCCTGTAGAGCCTCGTGGTGCATTTCAACAGACTTAACTTCAGTGGTCAGTCCAGTCGGCCCAAAGGTAACCACCATACCAGGCTTCACCACACCAGTTTCAACTCGTCCAACAGGCACAGTTCCAATACCACCAATCTTGTACACATCCTGCAGTGGGAGACGCAGAGGCTTGTCTGAAGGCCTCTTGGGCTCTTGGATCAAGTCAAGAGCTTCTAGGAGGGTAGGACCTTTGTACCAATCAAGGTTTGTAGATCTCTCAATCATGTTATCACCCTCAAACCCAGATATGGGAACAAAAGGGATTTTTTCAGGGTTATATCCGACCTTCTTCAGGTAAGAAGATACTTCCTTAACAATTTCATCGTACCTAGCCTTAGAATACTTGGGTGTGGTGGCATCCATCTGCACAAATAACCAATTAAGACGCCATTATCATTAAATGTGTATTATTTAGGGTAACAGATTTTGCAAAGGCTACTAAACCATATAATGAAAACTAAAAATATTCATGAATAAAATAAAACAGAATATTCTGAACAATTTACTTTGTAAACAAAAAACAAAATTGGAGCAGAATATTAAGTTCGACTGCAGAAATCTTTATTTACATAGACTAAACAAGGAGGGAAGAGAGCGAGAGAGAGGCAAAAACATGAAAACATTCTGGAAAACTAGAAGAAAATTAAAAAAAACTCCACTTTTTAAATTACAAAATCACAGGGAGAGAGAGGGATTTGAACCCTCGTTAATTCTTAAAAAAGAATCTTGCCAGTTTATCATAACTGGAGCCACAACCACACGGCCATCTCTCCAAAGACAAACATTAAAATATCCAATAAAGTAGACACATATCATAGAGCAGATCACTGTACATAATGTCCATAATTGCAATTTTAAGTATCAACAATGCATTTGTATATGATAGTGTCTCTTCATAAAAAACTTATTGACAAGAAACTTATTAAAAGTACCCTCCAGCTGCCCATGTTAACTTCAATAAAATTGATATGAAAATGAATGAAACAAAAGAAAAGATGCAATATCACAGGCAGAGAATAAACCTTGTTACAGCAGCAAATCATCTGCTTCACTCCAAGAGTGAAAGCAAGAAGAGCATGCTCACGGGTCTGACCATCCTTAGAAATACCAGCTTCAAAACCACCAGTAGTGGAATCAATAATGAGAACAGCACAATCTGCTTGGGAAGTTCCAGTAATCATGTTCTTGATGAAGTCTCGATGTCCAGGAGCATCAATGACAGTGCAGTAGTACTTGGTGGTCTCAAATTTCCACAATGCAATATCAATAGTAATACCACGCTCACGTTCTGCCTTAAGCTTGTCAAGCACCCACGCGTACTTGAAGGACCTCTTGTTCATTTCAGCGGCTTCCTTCTCAAACCTCTCAATCACTCGCTTATCAATACCTCCAAGCTTGTATATAAGATGGCCAGTGGTGGTAGACTTTCCAGAGTCGACATGACCAATGACAACAATGCTGATGTGAACCTTTTCTTTACCCATGTTCGTAACTACCTAAGGTAAGCATGAGCTCATAATTACGTCAAAGATATCAATATCATGCAGAAAAATTATAAACCAAAGAGAAACACCTTTATTTTATATATATTTTAGACATTTTCACAGGCAGGCGTAACAACTCATAATTGGAAGAAAAGGATATAAAACACAGCAAAAAGCAGATACATACAAGCAGCACAGGAAACAAACATTGATATTAAAATTTCGAAAATCTTCGCCTAATATTTATTTTGCATGAAAATTATAATTGGTAAGCAAAACAAGCGAGTGAACACTGGTTTTTGACGCATAAATCAAAATTTTCACGACCGACCTTGCTAATCAGGCGTCAAATGGAAAGAGAAACAACGAACACAGATCTATTCCGTAAAAGTTACAGAAAAAAACATATTTCAGTAGATCTATCTTATAAAATAGAAAATAAACCAAAAAAAGAAGAAAATACTAAAATCAAGAAAATCCAAGAGATCAAAAGGATGAAATTACGCAAATCAATAGAATATGAAAAACATAAAAGCGAGAAAGCTAATCAGAACTACAAATCCACACGAGATGAGAGACCGTCAAATACCGTGTGGCGGTTAGAGGGAACGCAAAGGAGAGATCCTGCAAGCCTCGGGGTGGGGATTCAAAGGTCCGGGACAGGGGAGCTTAGTGGGATATTTAAAGCGGGAAAAAATGTCTAGGGCTTTTGAGAAGCGCCGCCCTGCACCTTGAGTAGCAAGTTACAATGTATAGGGCTTTTGGTAGCTGTAGTTAGGGGTGGGCATAACCGATCCAACCCGATAAACCGACCCAATCGGGTCGGGTTCGATCGGGTTCGATCGGTTATAATTATTAAAAACCCTTAACGGGTCGGGCAGAAACCCGTCGTTCAGGTTGCGGGTCGGTGGCCCAACAGGGTCCAACCCGATTGCCCAACCCGTTGGGTTGTCAACGAAAACCCTAATCCCGTTCACTGTTTCTGTCCTGTGTCCTCCCTTCTGTCTTCTCCCGAGTCCCGACTTCCGAATCCCGTGGCTGCGATTCCTGAATCGACGACTCCCGACGGCTGCGATTCCCGACTCGCGACCTCCGACCCTCGAATCCCGACTCCCGCCTGTCCGATTCCCGACTCCCGCCTGTCCGATTCTCGACTCCCGCCTGTCCGATTCCCGACTCGACGAATCCCGACTCCCGACTCGACGAATCCCGACTCCCGACCCTTGATTCCCGTCTCCCGACTTGGCGACTCCCGATATTCGTCATTAGTTCTGTCATTCGTCGACTCCCGACGACTCCCGACTCCCGACAGGTAGTTTGTTTGTTTGTTTTTAATTTATTCCGAGATTAAATGTATATGAAAGCTCTCAACATAATAATATTTACAAAAATCATGAGATGTTATGCACGTTGGTCTTGCATTCTGATTTTAAATTTTCTGGTCACCAATGTAATCTACCATGTATTTTTCATTCGGAGAAAACAGAGTTGCAAAGAATTTGGTCAACCTACAAAAAAATCAAACAGGACAAAAAATGTTGAAAGATGATTGTGTAATTGATGCATATTATTATTATGTTCGTAATTAGATGGATGAAATATTTCCTTTTGAATGTTAACTCGATAGATTGGTTTATATTTTTTTACATATAATTGATGTAATATGTTATTCTAGAATTGTTGGGAAATCATTAATTTTTAGGGAATATATTCAATTTTTTTTTTTTTAAAAAAAACCGATTAACCGACCCATACCGACCCAATCCGATCGGGTTCGGGTCGGGTTCGGGTCATCTCGGTAACCCAACCCGAACGGGTTACCGAGATGTTTATTGTCGGGTTCGGGTCGGGTCGAGGATTGGGCCAACCCGACCGAACCCGACCCATGCCCACCCCTAGCTGTAGTTGATATGCCCGGCCCGGCCCGGCCCGAATATTGACTTGTCAGTTTACATCTACTGTGAGAGAGAGACGGGGAGATACAGCCAAGCACCCAAAGAAGGAAGATGGAAAATTGCAAAATCTGAGCTTTGGAACCCCTCCCTAATCACTCTCTCTCCATCATTCATTACCATGTTTTGAGTCGGTGCTCATTCTTATTCTGATTCCATTCCACACAATGGAGGAAACAGGTGCTATCGTCAAGAAGCGGGTGCCCGATTGGCTCAATAGCTCCCTCTGGTCATCCACGCCCGAAGATCGCCTCCTTCGCTATCCTTCCGAATCTACCATCGTTTCTGAACCCGCCGTGGAGCTTCCGCTGCCTGTTCCTCCTCCTCCTGCTGTTACTGCTACGGATAGGCCTGTGCCTCCCAAGCAGGAAAATAAGCACTCGCGGTCGCATGACAATCTCAGTGCTGGCGACGATGAGCCTTCTCTGGGACATTCTGCCGAGGACATTTCTCGCCAGGCTTTGTTGTTGGTTGAGGTCTCATGTGAATGAAGATATTAAAATTATCCATTCACGGCTGCTTTAATGCAAAGTTTGCTCCAACGGCTGCCCTTTTCTTTTTTAAGAAGGTGTTTCTCAAATTTCTTAGTAAGAATTTTTTGTGAGAAAAAACAAAAAGAAACAGCTTTGGAGAAAATAGGTGTGTCCTTCGTGGACCGGGTGATTTCTAAGAGTAATTAATTTCTCTTAGTAAATATTTCTATAATATTTGATTCTAAAAAATATTGTAAAATTTTTATTTTTTATAGTGAGATCTTTTTTTGGACTCGGTCCCCGTGGTTTTTCTCGATTTGAGTTTTCACGTAAAATTTTTTTATGTTTATTTTTCATTTTCTTTTTGGCTGTTATATTTTATGGTATAAAAAATAATATATTATTGATAATGGATATTTTTATATCGCATCTGCTACTATTTTTATACCGCCTGGTTAGTGGTATAATTGTACTGTGCAGATAAGTTCTGTCTAGGAAACTGATATTTAAGTGTGTTCGTTTGTGACCCTCCAACTTTTCCTGGGAACTTATTTGAAAAGACAATTCTGTCTAGGAGATTGCCTAAAACGTCTTTTTGGAAATTATCATGGTCAGTACTTTCTACGTTTCTACGGTATTCTAATTTTTTCCCAACAAGTTGTATAAGAGTTTCATTCTAATGTCGAGAAAGATTGAAATTGAAAAATTCAACGAAAATAATTTCTTTCTGTAGAAATTAAAAATGAAGGCGCTATTGCAGAGAGATGGTTGCGACATGGTCATCGGCGATAGGCCGGTGAACGTTGAAGATGAAAAATTGAACAAAGCAGATTGTGATGCTATCGTCGTTCTACATCTTACTATTGCAGATGAAATTTTGTCAGGTATCACAGAATTGACAACGACAAACCAGATCTGGGATATGCTGACAGAACTGTTCGAGGTGAAGTCGTCGCATAATAAAAATTTATTGAAAAAGAAATTGTATACTCTTCGAATGTCAGAATCGACAACGGTGACGAACCACAACAGTACTCTCAACACATTATTTTCTTAACTAACAGCAATGAAGCACAAAATCGACTCAAACGAGAGAGCCAAACTTTTACTTAAGAGTTTGCCAGATTCATATGATCACATTATTATTAATTTGTTCAACGGTACTACAAAAGCTTTGATGTTTAAAGAAGTTGCAGCTGCAATTCTAGACGAAGAAAGCAGACGGAAGAACAATGAGCGTTCTTATGTGAAGGTTTTATCAATAGTAAGAGGAAGATCAAATGAGCGTGGAGCTTCTGGAGCCAGTACGTCGGGGATGTAAAACTCAAAAGGTAAAAAAGAGATTAATTGCTATCACAGTGACAAGACGGGTCACATGAGGAAAGATTGCTGGAAACTGAAGAAAGAACAAGACACTGGAGGGGCTAATGAAGAAATGAAGAGTATGACTGCAACTAACTCTGATGGTGAAGATGTAATTATATGTGAAGATGTTGTAAACCTCATGACTCAGGAATCATGTTGGGTGTGTGACTCTGGAACATCTTATCACGTTACCGCCAAAGGAAAACACTTTACATCTTACACCATGGACAATTTTGGCATTGTAAAAATGAGAAACAATCAAGTCTCCAAGGTAATCGGAAAAATGTGACATCTGCATCCAAACCAACACAGATTGCGAGTTGGTACTTAAAGATGTCCGACATGTTTCGGATATTAGACTGAATCTAATATTGATCAGCACTCTTGATGATGATGGTTGTAAAATTAAATTTGTTGGTGGTAAATGAGAACTCAGCAAAGGCTCGCCGGTTGTAGCGAGAGTAAACAAAACGTCTAGCTTGTACGTAACTCAAGTGACTGTGAAAGAAGCCGTTTTAATGTTGCGCATGATAACTCATCTATGGAGTTATGACACAGACGACTTGGTCATATGAGCGAGAAATGACTTCTACTGCTTGGCAGGAGACAATGTGTCCCACATCTGAGACATGAATCATTGCCTAACTGCGTCCATTGTTGGGCGGGAAAGCATCACAGAGTTTCCTTTAAGAAGAATTCTACATCAAGGAAACCAGACGTGTTAGAAGTTATCTATTCAGGTATATGTGGTCTCATGTCAACAAAAATGTAAGGTGGAGCTCAATACATGGTCACATTTATTAATGATCACTCAAGAAAAATTTGGGCGTACACACTCAAGACGAAAGATGAAGTGTTTAGCGTTTTCAAGCAGTTTCATGTTTTAGCTGAGCGAGAAATTGGAAAGAAGTTAAAATACATTCGCACAGACAATTGTGGCGAATATATGAGATCGTTCGATGAATACTGCAAGATGCACGAGATCAGACACGAAAGATCGGTTCCAAAGACTCCTCAGCAAAATGGTGTTGCAGAGCGTATCAACATAACAATCGTAGAAAAGATAAAGTGCATGATATCACATTGAAAACTTCTCAAAATTTTTTGGAGAGAAGCAATGAAGACTGCAGTTACTATCATCAACTTGTTTCCATCAGCACTCCTAAGTGGAGAAGTGCCAAACAGATTATGGATGAGAAATGACGTCTCTTATGAGCATTTGAAAGTTTTTGGAGGCAGATCGTTCGTTCATATTTCCAAGGATGAGATGATCAAGTTAGACAGCAAAACAAAAGAATGCATATTCTTTGGATACGGAAGTGATGCATTCAGATACAGACTTTGAGATCCGATTGACAAGAAAATTGTCAGAAGCCAAAATGTTGTATTATTTGAAGATGAGACTATTGAAGACAAGAAGAAAGATGTGGAGATCACTGATAAGTATCTAGTAAGAGATCCAGTGAAATCAATTTCTGACGGGAAAGATGTTGGAGAATCCAGTGATCAAATAGCTAATGATGTTGACCAAAGAGAAACAGAGTTTTCTCCTAAATCAGCTGCAGAACCAGAGTTAAGGAGGTCAACAAGAGATCGTCGACCATCGAGAAGATACTCCGCAAACGAGTATGTGATGATCACTGATGGTGACGAACCTCAGTGCTATAAGGAAGCAATAAAACATCAACATAAGAAAAATTGGTTCGATGCGATGCAAGATGAGATGACATCATTGCATGAAAACCATACTTATGAGTTGGTTGAGCTTCCAAGGGGCAAAAGGCGCTCAAGAACAAATAGGTTTACAGACTCAAAGTTGTAGACAAAAGTTCACAACCAAGGTACAAGATACGATTAGTTGTGAAAGGCTTTGGTCAGAAGAAAGACGTTGATTTTGAAAAAATATTTTCACATGTTTTGAAAATGTCATTCATACGGGTCGTACTTGAGTTAGCCTTAAGTCTCAATTTAGAGATCGAGCAACTCGACGTGAAGACCGCTTTCTTGCATGGTGAACTAGAAGAAAAATCTACATTGAGTAACCAGAAAGATTCGTTGTGAAAGGAAAGAAACAACTGGTTTGTAGATTGAAGAAGAATCTTTATGGATTAAAAGCAAGCCCCAAGGCAATGGTACGAGAAGTTCGATTATGGTCCATCAAGGATATAAGAAAACTTCTTCTGACCATTGTGTGTTCGTGAAAAGGTTCGCAGACAGTACCTTTATAATCCTTCTACTTTTTATCGATGACATGCTAATTGTGGGCCCAGACAGTGAAAAAATTGCTAAGTTAAATAAGGAGCTTAGCAAGTCTTTTGTCATGAAAAACTTAGGATCGGAAAAACAGATACTCGGGATGAGTATCACTCGCGATAGGAAGAATGAAAAGTTATGGCTATTACAAAAAAAATATATAAAGAAAGTTCTCAGCCGATTCTATATGGATAAGGCGAAGCCGGTCAGCATTTCACTTAGTAAACATTTCATACTTACTTCCGAGCAAAGTCCTTCTACTGAAGAAGGAAAAACAGAAATGAAGATAATTTCATATGCCTCAGCAGTTGACAGCTTAATACATGTTATGGTTTGTACGAGACCTGATATTGCACATTCTGTTGGAGTAGTCAGTCAATTTCTATCAAATCCGGGCAAGAAGCATTGAAATGTAGTAAAGTGGATTCTTAAGTATCTTAATGGTACTTCTGAATTCAGTTTGTGTTTTGGAAGTGAAAAACATTTGTTGGTAGGCTACACTGATGCAGACATGGCTGAAGACATTGACTCTAGAAGATTTACGTCAAGGTACTTGGTTACATTTGGAGAGGGAGCTGTATCATGGTAATCTAAGAGGCAAAAATCAGTTGCATTGTATATAACAGAAGCTGAGTTTATTGCGGCTACGAAAGCTTGTAAAGAAATTTTTGCATAAAGAAATTTTGTGAATGCAAAAATTTCTGACAGAATTAGGTCATCAACAAGATAAATACATCTTGTATTGTGACAGTCAAAGTGTTATTCACTTGAGCAAGAATCCGAGCTTTCATTCAAAGTCCAAACACATAGATATAAGATATCATTGAATACGAGATGTTTTGGACAACAAGAAATTATATTTTGAGAAGGTTCACACAGATGATAATGACTAAGATATGATGATGAAAATATTGCAAAGGAATAAAGATGAATTTTGTAGAAGCTCAGCTGGATTGAAGATAACTCTTCATAAGTCGGGAGGAAGAAATTTGATAGGTCCCTCCTTATGTGAATGAAGACATTAAAAGTCTCCATTCATGGCTGCTTTAATCCAAAAGAGGAAAAGTCCTCCTTTGCTGCAGCGACGCCCTCCTCTGTTTGAGGAGAGTGGAAAAATTATCCCAGCGAGAATCATCAGAAAAAAACATAGTGAGAATTTTTTGTGGGAAAGAAAAGAAAGAGCGTGAGATAAAAATAGCTATGATGCTTTGTGCACATTGTGAGTTCTAAGAGTAGTTAATTTCTCTTAGTAAATATTTGTAAAATATTCGATTCTAGAAAATATTGTAAAATTCTTATTTTTCATAGTGAGATCTTTCTAGACTCGGTCCCCGTAGTTTTTTCCTGATTTGGGTTTCCACGTAAAATTCTCGGTGTTTATTTTTCACTTTTTTCTTGGTTGTTGTATTTTACAGTGTGAAAAAAAAATATATTCTCGATATTTTCAGATCGCATCGGCTACTATTTTTATATCGCCTCGTTAATGATATTTAAGTGTGTCTGTTTGTGACCCTTCAGTCTTTCTTGGGAACTTATTTGTAAAGACAATTCTGTCTAGGAGACTGTCAAGAGCGTCTTTCTAGGAATTATCCTGATCAGTATTTTTCACGTTTATCTGGTATTCCGATTTTTTCCCAACAATTATGCTACGTTTTTTGGTTCCAAATCTGTTTCTTCTAAAGGTTGGGTTGCTGATTTACTTTTTCTTTTGTTGGTTATAGTTATCCAAGAAGGTTATAAGTACGTGCGAATTGCGAAGAATAGCTTCTCAAGGCATACCTGATGGCTCCGGCATTCGTTCTACTGTCTGGAAGGTATGCCCTTTCTGATCTGCTCTCGGTTTTTTTGCCGAGATGAATGTGTTGTTTGATTGCTAGCTGAATACGAGAAAGCAACTCATTTTTGCTTTTGTCATTTCTCAGTTTTCCTGCAGATCTACACTAAAATTTTAAAGGAATGACTAATATCAGCTTGGAATTTGAATGCGATTGAAATAACACAGCCAATTTTGTTGAAATACTCTTGCTCGCAAATAAACGACTTTGATGTTGCCATTATCACAAGTGTCAGTCTGCAGATATGGGTTTTCATATACTTTTTGTGTTTTTCTTTTGAAGCTCTTACTGGGATATATACCACCAGATCGTGGACTTTGGGGGCCTGAATTAGCCAAAAAAAGGTCTCAGTATGAGCATTTAAGGAGGATCATTTGATGAATCCTGTAAGTAATGCTAGAGAATTTGTTCCATCAACTATAATTTTTTTGCTCCTTCAATGTCAGCGCTAATACAGCTTAGTATTTATTCATACTTCCTTAAAAAAACACAGTTTCCGTTTTAAACCTGCCCCACCCACTTTTTTTTTTGAATTGTCGTTCCTTTCATAAATTAATGTTGTTAAGATATGTCTGTTTTAGCATTAATATAACTTTCTTATGTCATTATGATTATAAGAGTAAAAGAAAAAAGAGTTGCAAATTTTTGCATGTCATTTATTTCATATGTAAAAAAGTGAGATTTCTGAATCTTTACGTGGCTAGGCAGTCAGAAATCACACGGAGGCTGGATAAATCCACAAATAATGAGAAGGATGAACAAAAATCTGGAGGAAAAGGCTTACTTTTGCGATCAGAAATAAATCAAGGGGAGCATCCTTTGAGTATTGGGAAGACAAGCATCTGGAATCAGTATTTTTGGGTGAAAGATCAAATCAATTCATTTGAACTATAATGTTAGCATATCTTAGCAATTTAGTACGGATAATGCCTCTTAATTTTGTACCACAGGCACCAATAATAATATTACCTTTTAGATGCTGATTTGAAAGAGATTAAGATTAGTTTCTGTTCTCGGTAGTGGGTTTCAGTTCACTTTGTTTGTACTGGGGCGAGCATTTGCTATAGCACATTCCTGTGATGCACAATCGTAAAAAGCATTATTGCTTTGTTGATTGTGTAGGACTCGGAAATAATTGAGCAGATTGACAGGGACGTAATGCGCACTCATCCAGACTTGCACTTTTTCTCCGGGGACTCACAATTTGCAAAGTCTAACCAGGTTTTCTTTTCAAGTGTGAAATTGCATTTGTAAATATAGGTTTTGTTGGATTCATTGTTTAGCCAATTTAATAGGTTTCTTATTTTCAGGAGGCTCTTAGAAGGATCTTAATTGTATTTGCAAAGTTGAATCCGGGAATAAGATATGTTCAGGGAATGAATGAAGTTTTGGCTCTTTTATTCTATGTATTCAAAAACGATCCTGACGAGGAAAATGCGGTAATTTCACACATTCTCTATCTCTGACTATCTACATCTTGCACTTCGTTAAATTTTCCTAGTTAGTGCTGCATGGTGAATTATTTAATTAGATTTTCTTTTTCTTTTGTTTGTTATTATTTTGCAACTGAACAACAGGTGAGTAGATGAATGCTTTAACCAGTTGACTGGTCTTTCTTTTTGGCTTCTTAATTTTATGGCAGTGTCCCATTAAGATTACAGGACTTCAAGGCAATCATAACAAGAAGAATATGATCTTTATTTAATTTTTCAAAGAAAAGAACTTGAAATAGACGTCGAATTCCTCTATTTATTTTCCAATCCTGGCAATCAAAATCTCTCTTCGGAATTATATCTTTTTCTTTCTCCACGTCACTTCTTATGGGCAGATAGGAAAAAAAGGAACAGTAAGCAATGGAAGAAAGTCAACTGTAATATAAATAGTTGAAAGAAGCTTAATGTTGCAGGTATAGCATAATGTTTTCTGATTCAGGGAAGGTGAGTTATTCTTCATACTAAGCATGATGACCTTTTTCCTCATCCACTCATTTTCATAATTAGAGCAGCTAGGATTCATCTTTTTCTGAACTTCGTAGTTAGTATGCATACTTTACTATCATCTCACCACTTTTTAATTTTTATGATTTTACAGGCTCATGCTGAGGCTGATACATTCTTCTGTTTTGTGGAGGTGTTGAGTGGCTTCCGGGTTCATTTCTGTCAGAAGCTGGATAACAGTGTTGTAGGAATCCGTTCTACCTTCGCAAAATTGTCCCAGCTTTTGAAAGAACATGATGAAGAGTTATGGCGTCACCTTGAGGTCACAACAAAAGTAAGATTTTCTTTTTCTTTAATTCAAAAATACTCGAGCAAGATTTCTTTTATTTATTTGATTTTGTCTCCATCTCCCTTTTCTATGTGAAGCTATCAATGTTTACAATGTATCTGGAATGAAATTCAGCAAAAGTGACTTTCCAATTGAACTTCCTTGTAAATTCGTGGATGCATTTCCTTCAATGTCGTGTAAAAATTGTGACACTATAAATAAGTATTGTCATATAAAATAATCTTGGAGCAAAATATTTCTACAGTTCATGTTATTTTATTATACTTTGGAAAGTCTTTGCTCTTTGTCATTAGAAAGAATTAGCATAACTGATGTTTTTCAATCTCAAATGACAGGTAAATCCACAGTTCTATGCATTTCGGTGGATTACTCTTCTATTAACTCAGGAATTCGATTTTGCCGACAGCATTCACATTTGGGACACACTATTTTAAGTGATCCTGAAGGTCCCCTGGTGAGACAATAATTTGAAGATAAGACTCACTATTGGCTTGATTAGTATCGGGATGTTTCTTGCTGGCCAAACTTTTGATATAAACTAGGTTGTAGTAGCTCTAAGTAAACAGCTGTGGGGCCCATGAGAACGGAGTAAACTAAATTCAACTCCAGATCTTCTTTCATGAAAAAAGAGGGGTATTACGCTCAGAGTTAGATAATTATTGAAAACTCGGATTCTGTATTTGCTTTGCATTTAAAAAAAAACAGAGATAGAAATGGACAACCGTGATACATTGCATAATAGTTTTAATCGCATATATGCTAAGAAATGGTCTGCTTATAGTGGAGAAAGATTGCTCAATAAAGACAGACGTCTAAGTTTCCGTGAAAGAGGAAGATGGTAGGAGTTGGATTAAAAAAGTCATCAAAGATTTACATATTTGGGCAGGAAACATTGCTTCGAATATGCTGTGGGATGCTGATTCTTGTTAGAAGACGGCTTCTTGCCGGAGACTTCACTTCAAATTTAAAATTGCTCCAAAACTATCCTCCAACAAACATCAGGCATTTGCTCTACGTTGCCAACAAACTGCGTGCCAGACCCACAACGTAATTTTTCTCAACAAGTATAGCTCCATTTTTTTGTTTTTGTATTTGTAAATTGTTGGATATAGACTTTGGTCAAAGTTTGGAAGCCAGAGCCAGCAACTTTGACCACCTCCCTCCATCATGTTCTGTATTTTTTTTCCTTGTAATCGTTATGGTAAATGGGAAAGAGGAGCTTCTTTATTTCGTTGAATTGAGATTCATTTGACTGACACCTTCTGGCTTATTGATGGTTGTGTTATTCATTAGTTCTCTTGGGCGGTGAGCGTCTGCAGTAGATGACTGGCAAACGCTCTGCATTTGTTCTTGGTGGAATATGTCATTAGCACCTCTGTTCTCAGCTGTTTATCTCGTCAGAGTGCATTTGGAATGCGACAGCTGCCACGACAATTATGAAGCATGCCAAGTTTCTCAGGAGCAGTAAACTCTCCCGCAATGATGGTACAAATTTTGCAGTGGCATTAAAACGGACACTGAAACTCAGATCTGGGTCGATCAAGTTTCCCAAATTAGAGAGACCAAGGAACTACTTCTGAGTTCTGATCTCTGTCGATCTTATAACTTAATTTCGAACTCTGTGGATCGCAGTTACAGTAATTTGATCTTTTGGGAGGTACCCGAAAAGTGAACATAGACAGATAGATTAGAATTTAGAACGACAATACAACATATAGATCGTCGTGGGAGATAGAATTTAATACGAACCGACATTTTATCATCTAAAGAACACCCTTCGTCGCCAGCTCAAGTTTCACCTCCGCCGTTTCCTTCTCCGGCAAAATTACAGTCACTAACCTCCCATCTCCGTCATCTTCGTCCTTTCCGTTGCTTTTCGGCCATGGATGCACCAGAACAGCGCCTTCTTCACCCACTCCATCCATCGAATACTGAACGAAAGCTGGTTTTCGTTTGTTCAGCTCCAGTCCGTAAATATCAACGTCTTCCCAGTTCACGAACGTCAGGTTAGCTCCGTACAGTATGAAGTCACTCGCCCCGTTATCTTTCTCCACTGCATTTTCGATTTGAGCTGTCTCATCCAACGCCTCACTAGCTAGAAACTCCGCCAATCTTTTTGGGTCTGCGTGTTTGATCGAGAAATCTGCCTCCGCTGTGCTGATTGTGGTCCGATTGTTGCCTACCGCTGCGACTTTTCGTCCATAAGGAGCGCGTTTACAAAGCGTTATCGTTCTGGGTTCTGATGAACTTCTAACTTGTCCTATGCAGTGCCAAATAAGTGCACAAATGGATTCGAAAAGTGGATGATCGGTTTCTGATATCAGAGTTTTTATCTGGGCAGAAGTTAAGTGGAAGGAGAAGGCCTCTACTTTGCAGCCGTTGCCAGAGATCCAATGGTCTCCAACCGGGTCGACCCGTTTGTGGGACAGTGGATCCTTCTCTTTCTCCGAAGGTGGTGGCTTCTCGAGTTTTTCAGAGTTCGAGATGGGGCTCGTAATAGGCGTGGGAGAGTTGGTGAAACGAAAACAGGAAATGAATCCAGTGAAGGCGTTAATGAACTCCGAGACCGAGTAGACGTCTCCGAGCACATGAGCCCAGCTCAGGCCTACGGATAATCCTCCGCATGAGAACCAAGTATACTGCTCCAATAAACAGAAGAAGTGGTGAGTTAACTAACCGTTTAAAAAGCTTCGTCTAACTTCTATAATGGCCACGCCACACCATCGAAAACAACGAAATATACCTGAAAGAGCAGGGAAGGAGAGAAGGCCAGTTCAGGTCCGATGACCTCCTGCGGATAAAGGAGACGACTTGCAGAAAAAATCCTTCTTCTTTAACCATTCGTCAATCGTCGTATCGCACCGAGCTTCGATCACCCTCGCCCCGCAATCATTACATTTGATGAAGGGCCTGCCGGAGTCCGATCTCCGAAAGCGACCGCAGGTATAGGAGTAGTGATTCAACCAGTGGAACATAGCGTCCTTGAGCTTCTTCATAGTGATCCCCGCCAACGCTTCGCTTCTGAAAAAATAGACTCCCTTGAGGTAGTGGAGCTTCATGGCGATATCCAGAGCTGTCAGCTCATGCACGACGTCCGTGCCGGTCATATTTCCTGGGCCGACGGAAGTGAGGCCGGTCCGGGTGATCTGGCGCTCTTCTTGGGGGATTACCATGGGTGGGCACTGGGTAGGCAGAGAGCAAAGAGAAGAGAGGGAGAGCAGCGTGGTTAAGAGGGAAGGCAGCGGGAGACGGAGAGCGGTTGTCGTGGCAGGTGTCGATGGAGGAGAGGCGCAGAAGTAAATGGAGGTGCGGGAAGAGGTGTCGGTGGTGGCCGGTGGGTCCAAAAAGATGACATTATTGGTGCTGCATTTAAGATTGTCACCCTCAATTGGCCAAGATCTCTACCCTAAAACACAGGTTTATTTGCTTCTATTCCTATTCCACACTCCGTGACCCCTCAATTCAAAAGTCATCTTCCAAATTGAAGACGATAGCAGCATATGAACCGATACACAGAGACAGATTGAGCCATCTCTTGACATGGAACGAAAAGGAGAGTGAAGTTGTAGGGAATGAATGAATGAATGAGATCTCTCTTGCATTTCAGTAAATAAGAGTTTGTTCTATGTTACAGATCAAAATTGTGGAGTTGCAAGCATCCGAATCTATTTTCTCGCATTTTCCTTTCCTAAGCTCCAACCAAAATCAATATGTAGAAATTAAACAAACCTTGTGCAACCTCCCCCCTCTTTGTTTCCCCCAAGCCAACCTCCCACAGTTGCCATTATGAAATCTATCAGGTCCAATGAATCAGTGAAGTGAATATCTCCCGCCCATCAATTGCCTCTCTGGGTCGGCTTGCCTTGGGACAGTGTAGAAGCTGGAAGCTGAACAATCGGAAAAATCCATGCCCATTTCTGCTTGCCAATCGAGCTTCTTTCGCTTTGGCCCTGGAGTGATCCCAGTGAGAGAACTACCAGATTAGATAGTGTGAAGAATTAAATGAGTTTCATCAGTATGGAATAACATAAGGCAGAGCATAGATATCAGCTGACTCTAAGGGAAATGCCTCTGCCCAGACCAGCGGTACCTCCTCCACCACCGGGGATTTTGGCTTCCTTTCTGGGACGCCACTGCTATTAAACAGCCATTGCTGGTCACCAAAGTCAGCCAATTCCTCCACTTTGGGCACTGCATATATTTGGCTCAAGTACCTGCAATCTGGATGGGGTGGTTTTGGAGGGGGTGGCCCCTTTTGATCCACTTGCCTGCTGGCTGTGGGTTTAACCGAGGAGGTTGAAGGCTGAGCTTCTATTACACCATTCATCTTCCTTTCTTTACTATCCACCGTAACACTACTCGACGTTCCCTGTCTATCTAGAGCAGTTTGACATGGTTCCAATATTTTACCATTCCCTGACATTGGATGGCTAAAGGAACTGAGCTTTTGGAACTTAATCGGCCTAGTCTCCTGTGCTGTAAAAAAGTTCAGGAGACCTTTCTCATGAGATCATTACAAATGACTTAATTCCAAACAAAAACGATGGAAAGAAACAACTGGGCAAGTTTACATGAAGCATTTTATAAGCCAGAAGTATAATATAACTACAAATGAACTTACTGTGCAGAAAACCATTTGTTTCAAATTCCTTTCTTTTTCTAAAATTCCCTTCGAGATTCGCAGACTTGCCACCATCCTCAGATAGTTGTGAAGCTGTCATAGAATGACTGCCTGTAATTTTTCCTTTATTGCTTTCTTTTGATTCATTCATCTCACCTTGTCTATCTAAGCCTTTCTCCTTGGCCTTTTCTTGTTTCTTTTTCTCCTCCCTTTCTTTGTCCTTACTTTTAAGTTTCTTCTCTTTATCTTTGTCCTTGTGTTTCTCCTTCCGATTTTCACTGCCTTCGCCTTCTTTGATCTTGTCTTTTGTCTCTTTCCTTCCCTCCACCTTCTTCTCCAACGGTTTAGAGTATTTCTTCTCCACTGGCGGTTTAGATACAACTTCAGCTCCAGTTGAGTCTCGAAGTGTAGCAGCCGGTTTCTGACCGATTGCAGTTGTGGTAAATCTTGCCTCCTCTCCCATTCCCAGCCCACCAGTTTTTCTGTCTTCAATTTTATGGTCCTTAACATTGTCCACAACTTCCATAGAGGTGGAAGAGGCTGAGGGCACCAATCTGACCATCCTATCTTCTTTTTTTGACAGAGCAGCTGAAAACTTCTCCATCTCTTTATCCTTGATGCTCTTCCCAGTTTCTGGCAAGAGTTCTGATCTTTTTGTTTCCTTGACAAGGCTGCTCTGAATGACCTTAGCTCCTGTGTAACCAGCAGATTGCCAAGTATCTGGCTTCTTAAGGAAAGTATTAGAGTCATTGACATTGTGCTCTTTATGAAGAAGATTCCCACCATTATGATTATCAGTTTTACCCGAGACTCTCTGCTCATCCGAGGTTCTTGTGTTATTTTTATCTCTATCCTTCTTTTTCTCTCTGTTTTTCTCCTTTTTCTCTTTCTTCTCCTTGCGTTTTTCTTCATCGCTTCTATCCTTGTGCCTTTTTTCTTTGCTCTCTCTCTTCTCTTTGTCCTTCTCCTTTTTAAGCTTCTTTTCTCTACTCTTCTCCTGAAATTCACATTACAATCAATTGAAAATATGTCCATAAAAGCATTACTGAAATTAAGCCAGAAACTATCTTGACAAAGTGAAAAAGTTCAACTGCTGCAGCTGCACAGAAGTCCCCAAACACAAAAAAATAGAAGAAAAAAAAACAAGGCACCTACTTCCCAATAAAAATTGCATCATTCCACCCACAAATGATATTTATAAGTCAAGACGGTACGGAACTAACTAATTTACAAATGATCAAGCTAAACGACAATAAGCTTACTCGTCTGTCAATTAACCTGACTAAATCCATTAAATTCCTGCTAAAAGAGTCTCGAATGTGTTTGATTGAATATCCACAGTCAACACTCCAGTTCATGCATTAGAAAGTTGATTCTAATTCAAGGTAACAAAGCACTTGAATAAAGTGTTTAATGAAATGGAAACCATAGTGCCGTTTCATCTCCAATCATTATGTTTGATTAATTGTTTAACATTCTGAATTCAAATGACTCATTTGATCTGAATTTAACTAGAGTATTTTTTCTAGTTCTTTATTCTGAATTTAACTAATCTGATCAGAAACGATACTAAAGTAACCTTCTTCAGCAGGTCAATGTCCTCTACTCTAGCCTTCTTTTCATATCCTGGGGGAGGAAATGGAAAGCAGCGAGACATTGCACAGAAAATCTGAGCAAAAAGAGAAGTCCTACTGCAGAGTAAACTGTGCTATTTACTTTGCAGCCAAACTTTTGCGAAAAGTGTGCGAACCAGAAACAGTTATCCTGCCCATCCACCATGTCAATGCATTCATCTCCAGCTTCAATACTCACTCATGAGCGGCCACTGAGTCCGGCCACTGAGTCCAACCACAATACTCAAATTCTCAAAGTCGTTGCCCCTCTTTTCCTGCCAAGATACAGCCACTTCAAATAGCAATGGCTGCACTGTATGCTGCGACTGGGTAAACAAACTCCTTGATCGATTAATCAAATTAAAATGCAAACAATGAAGAATCCCAGAATGTGCTTGATCAGAAAGAAACCTTCAAACCAAGTTGTTTGGAACAGTTCTTTCATAAATGAAAAAGAGTAACTGCATTACGATCTAGTCCCTTTTATCTGCCACCATTCTTCTCCTAAAAAAAAAATCCAACAATACTGATCATCATTAATAGAGCCAGAAACACTTGTAATCCAACAAAACTCTCAAATACTTGATCGCTGACATTCAATTATATAATGAACAATCTTCTTCCATGCTCAAATCAGCAACGTTTATCATTATCTTGAGCTGCGTTAAAGTTGCGGAAGAGTCAAATTCGAACCCTCCAATCGCTGAAAAGATCGGAGCTTACGCACATTCTACTTGCACCCACGATCACCCTATCACACTCAGTTCTTCAATACGCGTCTGGATTAAACCCTAAGCATCCAGAACCACAAAATTCGATAAGTACTTGGTGCCGATCCAGCATAACCTTAGCAAATCCGCCATCACCCGAGCATAGAAGTAGTAACAAAACCCTAAATTCGGTTCCTCTTGGAAAATCAGAGCAGGAGAAAAATATCGGCGATCAACGACCGGAATGGATATTAAAAAGTTAGGGCATGAATGAGAGGGGAAAAGACAGCTGGATTCGAAGGAGGCGGGGAAAAACAGAGGCTGGGAAATATAGTAAGATTGAAAAAAGTGGGAAGAGGGAAAACGGGGGGAAATTTGTGGGATGGAGATAGCTTGTCCACTACAACAAAGTGGGCATTGTAGGAGGAGAAGATCTCAAACAAAGAAATCCAGAGGAGAGAGAAGAAGAAGAAGTAAAAAAAGGCCCCTGAATTAAAAGGGGAAAAGGGCCATAAGATGGAGTATGGATAACGGGCGGGAGTGATGAGGTTGGGTCGGAGGCAGAGCGTCCCTGGCGATGGAGGTCGAGAGGGAGAGGCACAGAATTGCCTGCTAGATGCTAGCGTAGGTTTTATATTGGTATCGGAGGTGGAGGGGGAGGCGGAGGCGGAGGCTATGCGCGAGCCCACCAGCAAAAACAGGGAGGAGAGAGAATTGGGCATGGGCATGGGCTCGCCTTCTGTGACCTCCCTCGTCCAAACTCCATTTTCACTCCATCAATGATCAAGCCCTGCCTTCCCTATTTCTTCTTGTTCCACCCATCACCAATCACAAGAGAGTCCAAAACGTAGGATTAGAAGATTTCTAGTATTCCCATATTCTTTCCCGGCCGTAGAACACCACCTCTTTCTTTTCATTATCTAGCTTCCAAATGTGGAGCTGCAATTCAATAATCAACGCAATAGAACGAGCGCAATAATTCTACTACGCCTATTCTCTCAATCACTGCTCTAACTATTGTTCGACACTTTGAACATGTATCTCAAGAAAGCAGAATAACAGAGAAACATAAGATCTTCCCTGTGATTAGCAAGGCTGGCTCAGAGGATGAATCATAATAATGCTTTTTATTCCATGTCACAAAATCCCTCTTTTTTCTTTTTATTCTCCTTTCTATGAATTTCACAAATATTTATACATCTATTCCAATACAACAAGGACGCCTATGGACCGTTTGATCCATCGCATCCGAGGGCCCACATCAATTGACCTAAAAGAACATCCAGCCATGTGATCCAGACGACAATCAAGCAGATTCCTCGAGGTGCTGATTGGATACCCCGCTTCCCGCTTTTACCCTCGTCTCTATCCCGTAATATCCAACGTACCACTTCACGAACTTCCGAAGCCCTGTCGGCAGGTCGGTGCTCGGCCTGTACCCGAACTCCCCCATCGCTAGGCTCACGTTCGCGTGCGTGAACGGAACGTCGCCGTTGCTCGGCATTTTTATTACCCGTTTTCTCGCTTTCGTGTTCAACAACGTTTCCAATATCGACACCAACTTCCCCACCGGCACCGGCGACGTGTTTCCCAGATTGTACACTCTCAATTGGGCCGCTCCTCTTTTCTTCCCCCCACTTCCCGTGCTTTTCTCCGCCGTATCCAGCGCCCCGACACACCCTTTCACGATGTCGTCGATGTACGTGAAGTCACGCGCCACCTCCTGGTTGTTTTGGTTCTGGTATATTTCGATCGGTTTCCCCTGCAGAATATCTTTCGTGAAGAAGAAATAGGCCATATCCGGTCTTCCCCAAGGTCCGTACACGGTGAAGAACCGGAGCCCGGTCAGGGAGAGGCCGTATATGTGGTTGTAAGTGTGGGCGATTTCCTCTCCGGCTTTTTTTGTTGCGGCGTAGAGGCTCGCCGGTTGGTCTGTCCGGTGCGATTCGGAGAATGGGTTTTCGGTGTTCAGGCCGTAGACTGAGCTCGACGAAGCCCAGACGATAGCCGGCTGAGGGTTCGCTGATTTAACGACTTCCAGAAGGTTGACGAATCCGGCGATATTAGAGCTGACATAGGACTGAGGATTCTCCATTGCGTAACGAACTCCGGCCTGGGCTGCTAGATGTAGAACGTGAGTAAAAGGGACGACGTCAAAAAGCTTGGATAACAATGGAGTGTCGTTTAGATCGCCTTCTACAATGAAAATCTGGTGTTTCGTTAAGAGTTCTTGTCTGGCTCGCTTCAGGGCCGGGTCGTAATAGTCGTTGAAGTTATCCAGGCCCAGAACGCCGTCGCCGCGCTTTTTCAGAGCGAGAGAACAATGACTGCCGACAAAACCAGCGGCGCCGGTGACAAGAACGGACATCCCGCTGGGGCGTCGTGGGGTGGAGGAGTGGCGTACTTGTTTCTCCCAGGCAGCGCCTCCTGGTCCGCTCCGCCCGTAGAAGGCAGAAGCGAGAAAATTGCTGTGGATGTGGAGGTGGGCGTGGGGGTTGACGGCGTCGCCGAGCGGGGGGTATATGAGGGTGAAGAAGAAGATCAGGACGAGAGACACAAGCAGCGTCGATCGGAAAAGGAGCTTGGAAGAAGCGTTGAGGAGCTTGGTGCTGTTGACGCGGCGGAGGTAGCTGTTGTAGCGCTCGAGCTTGAGGGTTTTGCTAGTGTCCGGCGGAGAAGCCATTGGAGAGAGCGGATAAGAAGCCTCAACTCAGAGCAGATCCAATGGGGAGCCCTGGAGCTGAAAGTGGGGAACTGGAGAGACTAATATAAGAGTGGTCGCTGGTTCTAGAGAGAGGGAGAGCATTAAAGATCGCATTTTTTTCCACGGCATAAGCACAGACTAGTTGATAATCACTCCTTGAACTCGAAAGAGATACAGAGTTACAGTACAGATGGAAAGTGGAGGACAATTACTCCCTAAAGACCCCTGTTCTGTGATGTAATTAATGCCCATTCTTCCAAAGGCCCAGGCTGGGGACCAGTGTGAAAGGTCCGCTCTGCTTTCAACCGGGAAACGAGTGCCGTCGGCGGTCAAAAGAGTGAGCTGGAAACGGAAGACCGCCACCAGCAATCGGCATGTACTTCCAAAAGGGTCTGATATTGCTCGCAGTTTGCTGGCGTGGCCACATGGGAATGGCTGAATTTTATGCAGACTGCCATTCCTAATCAGAGTGCTTAATTTTACTCGTTCATGGGGAAGAAATGAGTCGAGGGATGATTAAGAGGAAGGGGCCCATCGCCCATGTGACTGTGTGAGTTGGGGTTTGGACTGCCGCTTGTGAATTGCGCCTCCATATTAATATTGTACGGAGCAGGGTAACGCTCTTATTCATCCAAATAAATGATCCCCCGACACACAACGTTACATCGATGAGAAAATTAGTTGAAGGTGTTCAACTCTGGTGGCTGGTACTCCCGATCTTCCACGTTGGTCTCTGGCACATGACGTTGGGCGCTCTCGTCTTTTATCTGCCTGCTTGCTTAGTTTTTGTGATTAGGGTAACTCTAACTCATGCTGCCTGAAAGACAAGTGTTAGAAAGGAATGATTTTAGGGAAATTATTGAAGTAAGTAGATCTGGCCGACAAGATTTTTAGCAGAAGTCGCATCAAGTGTAGCGGATTAGAATGGTGGGAGGGACGGTCCACCTCCCACCCCTTTGCGAGGATGGTGTCGTCGTCACCATGAATAGAATAATCCAAACATTTATAACTTGGTTCGACGATAACGAGAGGAGATGCCCAAATAATGCAGGCCTTGATGTGCAACGAGAGCACATCATGGACATAGTCCCGATAAGCACAGGATTTTTGGCTAACTTAGTTGTTCGTTTTGCAGGAAACATAGCCTCGGAGACAACATCCAAGGCAATTCGGGAGCGGCTAAGGACTTTGCTTGGTGGGCGAGCATGTCCCGCCACGACGCGCGCAGCGCGCCAGACCGCGGCGCAACCGAGGCTCCCGGCCGTGACACGCTCAGGCCTCCAGACCATGACACACCCGGCGCCCAGCCACACGATCATGACCCGACGCCAAGCGCGCCAGATCGAGACATGCCCGACTCACCCGGCCGAGACACGACCGGCTCGCTCGGCCACGACACGCCCGACGCGCCCGGCCGAGACACACCCGGCCTGATGTGCAACCCGAGCACATCATGGATCAAGCCCCGACCAACCCAACGAGCCCACCCGATTTTACTAACCTAGTTGCTCGTTTTGTAGGTCTCTTAGTCTCGGAAACACCTTCCGAGCATGATCGGGAACGGCCTAAGCACTTCGTTACTTGGTGCTCGGCCATTCCCAGCCTTGACGCTTACATCGGGCCGTGTACGACCGTACCCGGACACGGTGCACCCGGCAGCCCGGCCCACGACGCAACCGAGGCTTATGGCCGAGACACGCCCTGCACCCAACGGGCGCTCCACGACCCCGACCCGACGACCACCCAAGCTTTGATCGTCGGCCTATCCGAAGTCCACTAGGGCTTCGGCCCAACAATAAGTGGCCAGCGTGAGGAACGCACGGTCCAATCCCCTTGGATCACGCGGTCTTTCACAGAGTCCAACTCCTCGGCCAACCCAAAGCCGAACCCGGCCACCTTAGCTTATTTTCAGCATTTAGAAGACTTAGTGAAGAAAGCATGAATGCACATTGGAAGCCCACGATGGCCGAGCCTCTCACGAGACACGGCCCACTATCGGCCCATTCGAAGACTTAACCAAATTCTATCGGCCAAATTTACTTAATCTTTAAGTATTTTGGTTATTTGGCTAAGATATGGAAGAGATTCATGAATCGCACGAGCATATCTTCGTGATGACCGTAGATCAACCATCGGACGCACGAGCATGGCCGATCACCAAACCACCTACGAGTATCAAGGGATTTTCTTGCACCAAATTCTTGGAGCAGCTATTAAATCTTCAGAGGATCTTTAATCAACAGATTTCCTCAACAAACTCACGGATCCCTTGAAGCTCGCCCATGACCGACCGCTGGCTTGGTCCATCTAGACGTGCCCGCGCACCAACTCGAGTCATCACCGGTCCATCAAAGAACCAGACCGTGCGCTACCTTTTGTTGACCACCGAAGAGACTTTAGAAGCCCTGGATCCAGATTGGCTCGAGCCAATCCATCATTCGTTCGGAGCTCCGCCCATACCGACGCACCCTCTCGGTCAACCGGTCAACAACAAGACAACCTCGGTCTATCTTCGAACCAACCCGCGAGGAACATGCATGAATCACGGACATGGACTTCTCCAAAGTCAACATGAAGCGTTTGATCAATCTAAAGGCCAAAAGCTTCCTTCTTCCTAGATAGTTAGTTCAATTTTATGTCTTTAAGTCTTGAATTCGATTTCCGTTTTCAATAGAGAGAATTTTAGTAAAAATTGTGCATTGCACCTTCTTCCCGAAAGGATCGAAGCTCCCTCTCGATAACTCCCCTCCGGTGAGTCATATCCGGCCGAGCGTTATCAACCCTCGAGTGTTCATCGGTGCGTCATATCCGAGAAGACATTCAAGGTCTACCGAGTTCAGTACTTTGATTGCTCAAGTATTGAATTGCCTTCATCCATCTCCTTACACCATCTTCATCCCCGAGCCTTCAAACCCCTCCACAAGCCGATTCCGGTCCATATTCTCATCACCGAGTCATCTCCGTAAACTACCGAGTCATTCCCGAATTTCCACCACCAAACCCCCTATTTCCATCACGTTACGCTTCCGCAAACCCCATCCTAAATTGGCCCGAGCCAATTTGCCGATCGCCGTACACGCAACCTCCCCGGTTACGTGAAAAGCGACAAGTCCGATCAAGTGTGTGCGATCCTGGTGCCCGCTGCACACCACGGCCCACCCGGCCATGACACGCCCGGAGCCCAGCCCCACGACCACGACCCGACGACCACCCAAGCCTCGGTCGTCGGCCTTGCCAAAGTCCTCTAGGGCTTTGGCCCGTTGGAATAAGTGACCGACATGAGAGAACGCTCGATCCAAATCTCCACGGATCAAGTGTTCAACCATGAGCCCTATTTTCGGTCACACTTAATTTATTTCTTTTCATCTAGCAATTAGCCTTAGAAAAGGAAGAGAAGACAGCCCAAGAAGAGGAACGCACATTCCATAGGCGAAGGCCCACGAAGGACCACCTCGGCCAAACATGGACCGGCCCACGGTCAAGCCTCGGCCCACTAGAAGACCTTGACGAAATTCCATCAGCCACTTTACTTAAATCTTTAAGTAATCTGGTTATTTGGTCAAGGAAAAGATAAGGTTCGAGTTTGACACAAAATATTCTCAAGATATCCGAAGAGTATCCACCGGGCGCGCACAAAAATCGACCATCGGACCATCTGCAAAACAAAGGGGATTTTCATCAATCTAATCCGTGCTAAAGTTGCCATATTCATAGGAGAATCGTTGGACAACAATATTTCAAAATTAGCACGAGTGAATCCCAAGAAATCCGAGATAAGATCAACCGAGCCGCATCCAACGGACAACCAAAGATCACCCTCGGTCAAGCATGACTTTCATGCAAATCCAGCCGTGCTAAAGCTGCCATATTTGTAGGAGGATCGTTGGATAACAATCTTTTCAAAATGGTACGGACAAATCTCGTGATGACATGAAGATAAGGTCAAACTGCACACACAAAACCGTTCACCAACAAACCGGCGAGCCACAAGGGATTTTATCCATAAAATCCGTGATCAATCTGTTGAATCTTCAGAGGATCTTCGAGCAACAACTTTGCACAATATCCTCGTGGATCCCACCATATCCGAGATCGGATCAACCACCGATTCGGTCTTTTTCAAGTCGCCCGCGCACATTCATGAACCATTGCCAGACAACCAAGGAACCAGACCACGTGACACCTCTTTCAGACCACCGAGAGCCTTTTAGAAGCCCCAGATCCAAATTGGCACGAGCCAATCTTTCATGGCTCGAAGATTATCCCACCGGGTGCACCCTCTCGGTCAATCATGGTCACCTTCGGTCAAGACGCAAAACCAACCGTGCCAATCTTCATGAACCGAGCCTAAAGTCAACCGGAGACCTTCCAAAGCAATCCAAGACGTTCAAGTCATCCAAGGGCTTAATTTATCTTTTTTAGCTTATTTTTCTTAGTTTAGTTATCTTTACGTTTTTGTCTATTTAATTGTAACACTTACACTTGAATCAATAGAGTGAATTTTTAGAGAAAAATTGTGCAAAACACCTTCTTCCCGAAAGGTTTGAAGCTCTCTCCGACGTATACTTCTCCGGTGAGTCACATCCGGCCGAGAACGTCAACCCTTTGCACGTACGTTCGGTGAGTCATATCCGAGTGCGGGCGAGGTCTACTGAGGAGAATACCTTGATTGCTCAGGTATTCAAATTGATCATCCATCTCCTACCTAAACTCGCAAGAGTTTAACATTCCATTCCCCGAGCTTTCAAACCTTCCATTACCCGATTTCACCACTTTTTCCACCTTCCGAGCCATTACCATATTTCACCGAGCCATTCAACTTTTCATACGACCATTCCCCATATTTCCCATCACCATACGCTTCCACAACCTAACTTCACAATTCGCACACGCCGTTTTCCTGTTTGCCGCACGCACTACCAATCCGAGCCCCGCGTGCGCGCATTCTTCCGACCCACGGTGCGCCGACCCCCAAGGAAGGCACATCAGGCCTTGGGCTCACCATCCAACACTGTCGGCAGAGGCAGAGTGTTCTGCGAGATAAAAACTGTGGTCGGAACGACATTCTTCTCCGTTTTTATAGAGCTCGTGTGAATCCTTGGATGGGTAGATTGGTGTGGGCATTAAAAAAGGAGAAGAATTTGTGATACAAACAGGGGATGACCTGTACTGCTATTATGGTCAAACTAAAATTTCATAGAATGAGCTGCCGGCAGCTGATTTAAATCCTTCACATTTAATATACAACCTCAAGAAAACGATTATTAAGACACCGATTATTCATCTCAAAGCCACCAACTCACGAATGCTTCAAAATAAAGCCAATGGGCTACAAGTTAGTCGTTTAAGGAAGAGAGTGCACACCTAATCCTTGAACTTCATCTCCGATGTGAGGAATCCAGGCATGTCAAAGGAGGACGAGAACTTCTCAACACTAACCTTGAGATTCTCGATGTCCTTGTTGTTTGTCAGCCCCTTGTTGAAGTCCTTCAATAGCTTCCCATGCTCCTTTTGGATGCTCAACGTGATTGTTACTGCTCGGTGAAGGAACTCTCCTATTTGCTCAAAGTCTTTCTCCACCAGCCCCCTCGAAGTCATTGCGGGCGTACCTACAAATTCCAATCTCGTCATACTCAGCTCAATACTGGGAATTGGTGACGTGAAATTAATAGATTATCCAGAAAGACTCAATTCAATCATAGTTTCGGTGTGCTAAGCAATGGAAGATTTTTTTAAGAGCAAAATTATTCTCCTGTCACTACATACTCCATACTTCTTACCAATTCTAACGCCTCCAGGAGCCAAGGCACTACTATCACCGAACACAGCATTCTTGTTCACAGTAATGTTGCACAAATCACAAAGCTTTTCAACCTTGTTCCCTGTAAAAAGCATAAAAAATGCAAATCGTTAGAGCCATAACCTTCATTTGTCTGATCTTTTTTCCTTCTACTAATCAAAACAATATACACGAAGGTGATTAGAAAATGCTCAAGATCTCCATTCATTACCAGTCAACCCCAGAGGACGAAGATCCCAAAGAACAAGGTGATTTTCAGTTCCTCCAGTAACAAGTTTATACCCCTTGCTCATCAAGAAGTTTCCTAAGGCTACAGCATTGGCCTTCACTTGCTTGGCATAGGTCTTGAATCCAGGTGACATTGCTTGCTTCAAAGCAACAGCAAGGGCCCCAATTTGGTGATTGTGGGGACCTCCCTGGAGTGAGGGGAAAACTGCAAAGTTGATTTTGTCTTCAAAATCATAAACTGCATCTTCTGGTTGACCCTTCTTTGCTGGTTTGGGGCCCTTCCTGTAAAAGATCATACCAGCCCTTGGACCCCTCAGACTTTTATGGGTGGTTGTGGTGACCATGTCGCAGTACTCGAAGGGGTTTGCCGCTTCCTGAAGGCAATTGATGAGAATTAACAAAAAAAAAAAGACTACATGTAACGTAAATTAAACCCACACAATATATTTGTCAAATAGTTGAAGATCTAATAATAGTAATAACTAAAATTTCAATATTCTCAGACAGTCGTTCAGATGTTAGTAAAAGCGTTAGTCATATTTCTAATGTACTCAACAAACAAGCGTGCATTAACAAGCTTCATTTGTCATGATATAAATTTAAGGAAAAGGTCCATTCATAAATTATATCACCAATATGCATTAAAATTAAAATTTGTACTGGAATATGCTTCGTTTGTCATGATATAATAGAACAAATTTTTCTGGAATATTCTTCGTTTGTCATGATATAATTGAACAATTTTTCATCCAAGCATTAACATGCAGACATATGAGATCCAGTGGATATATACCAAACTTAAAGTGAATATTTATTCAAGACTCAAAATGGCGGAGATCTGCAGCAGTCATTGAAATGGAAAGCATTCACCAAAAATATAGAGAATACAGCAAGAGATCCAGATCTATGAACAAGACCAAATGCATTTCCTGGAAACAAAATGAACAATTGCACATTGAAACAACAAGAAACCAACATTGCATTTACCTGAGCAGCAACGAGACCGCTTATGTGAGCCATATCACAAAGCAAAAGTGCGCCGCACTTATCCGCAATTGCCTTAAATCTGGCATAATCCCAGTCCCTCGGGTACGCACTGCCACCGCAGATAATCAATCGAGGCCTGAAGTCTAGAGCCTTCTCCTCCAGTCTATCATAATCAATATATCCCGTGGTGGAATTAACCTTGTAAGGCAAACTCTCAAAATAGATGGAAGTAGCCGAGATCTTCTTCCCCCCAGAGGTGTAGTAGCCGTGAGTAAGGTGGCCCCCGGATGGAAGATCGAGGCCCATAATACGGTCGTGAGGCTGAAGCACAGCCGTGTAGGCAGCGAAATTGGCAGGGGAACCGGAGTAGGGTTGGACATTGACGCCCCATTTGGTAGGATCGAGGTGAAAAGCCTGGAGAGCCCGAGAGCGACAGAGATTCTCGATCTCGTCGATGAACTCGTTGCCCCCGTAATAACGGTTTCCGGGCATTCCCTCGGAGTACTTGTTGGTTAGAGCACTCCCGAGAGCCTGAATGACCGCGAAGGAGGTGAAGTTCTCGGAGGCGATAAGCTCGATACCTCGGCATTGTCGGCGCTTCTCCTTCTCGATGAGATCGAAGATTTCAGGGTCGACGATGTCGAGAGGGGTGTTTCCCCATTGATTGACAGGATCCATCGGAGGAGAGATCGGGGTCGGGAGGAAGAGCGAGCGAGAGGGAGGAGAAATGTATGGAGCTGGTTGCAGGGAGAGGAGGGAAGAACGCGCGGCTCTGAGTTCCAGGGATTTGATGCAATTACGAATAGACCCTTCGATATTTTTGTTTTTTCAAATGCCTCCAGTTTAGTGAACCGTTGTAAAGGGTCCGTGACGTCGAGGACCAATATGGTAATTTACGACTCAGCAACCATCCCCACTTTACTTTCCTATTTTAATAGTAATTAAATTTCGATTAGAGTTATAAGTAGCATTAAAATGGCTTGGTCACCAGATCAGATCTACTTACCCCTCTTAAATCTCCACCATCCATTTCATCCTCCCCGCTATTTATGCCCTCTGACTCTCGTGCTCACTTCTCCTTTTATAAGTAGCATAAAAATGGCGATGTCGGTCGAGAAAATCACCGCTGCCAGCGAGTACCAGGTCAGGGATCTGTCCCAGGCTGACTTGGGCCGTCTCGAGATCCAACGCGCCGAGGTTGAGATGCTCGGCCTCATTTCTTGTCTCTCTGACATTATAAAACATGTGGAGGGTGAATCAAATCAACCCAGAGTTTCAGTTCTTGAACGATCGAGTCGCGGATTTTTTTGCTGAGTGTTTGGCGAACGATCTCCAGCTCTTGAAAGCTGGTAAATCGACGAATGTCAGTCTCGCTGCGAAGTGGTGCCCCTCGTAGAGAAAGTGGAGTGGGCCGGGAACACTGATTTTCATTAAAGTTTGTAGCCTTCAGTTATTTGTTTAATAGGGGAAAAACAATCAATGTCGGTTGTAAATGTGGATCAAGAGTGCAAGTGTTTGCCAAAGGAGCTATTCGGGAACTTCAAACTCTACGCAATCCCCTTGTACAAACTATAGAGGCTACAAATTCAAGAACGGAGACATTGATGCGGTTCCGGGTTTCGGAATGAGTAGGAAGGCAGGCAATCTTCTCCACCACTTTGATGTCTTCCGAAAGAACTGCACCGTAGACGTTGTAAGGTTTAGTCCACTCGTGGTGGTTGGCCAAGCTGATGAAGAATTCTGGACCGGAGCCAACCCATGCAACCGAACCTTCGCAAACATTTGGCCTGAACTCGGGAAGGATTTCTTCGAAAGGAAATCATCACTTGTCAGAAGTCAGATGGTATCATCACTCAACGACGCCTACAATTAGGATGAGCGTCGTTGGGTGCGCTGTTATTGGCAAGATGGCATGTTGAAGGTGGAATTAATTTTAAAAAGAACGTTAATCACAACCATTTTAGTGCAGAATGAGATCAAGAAGTGTGTTCATTTTTTGAGGAATGAATTGCCATAAACTTTAAAATGCGCATTATTTGCAGCTTGATCACATAATCAGATACAAATAAAACCCAGTCAGATCCCCTCAAAAAACTCAACCACACAATGCTACACCATACTCAGAATGCCCGATGCAGTTCCGCAGCAGGAAGGACGAAATGAAGGTGGTAAAGTTTTGAGCACGCGCATGATGTCATGCTCCCTCTGCCACTGTAGCAACATCGGGAAGCATGTACATGACCAACATTGAAGACATCTAAATATCAAAACCGAGAAAAAATGATCTCAAAACTAAATATCAATCAATTGTTGTTTCCATGCCACCCAAGTCCTGTCAAGTAACCATTGTTGAGAGGGTCCGCGAATAATGGAAATCCAAAATCGGCATCTTCCATGTAAATTCAAGACTCATTTGCACTGATCAAAACAAAACGACAAAGGATTTTCCCAACTAAAAATTTTCAACACCAAGGCACGACAGAGCAAAAGGATAACATGAAAATGTCAGGGACCAAAGCCGTAACTCGCCTGGCTCTCTGCTTAAACAATTCTGTTTTAGGGAAGAATTTCCTACTTACTCATCATTGGGTATCATACTCTTATTGGAGAACACTAACCCACTACTACTCAAATGCAAGTCAAGGCTATGACCAGTTGATGGTTAGCTAGTCTAGAAGAACATTCACTCCAGGGTTTTCCCATAATTACTGACTTAGCTTGTCCACTCAGGACTGATAAGCACTTTCCTTCCCAGTACTACGAATTCACCTCGCAATCAACCTACTAAGGGTGCATGATCCAAATAAAGAGCAACTTCCTCATTTTTGGCGTCTACAAAAAGAAATTATCATTTCTCATCCATGAAAATAGATACTTGCACCGACCTATTTCAGTTAAAAAAATGTCATCTTCACCTCATGCCTCTAAACCAATCAATAGTTATCTCATTGCACCTTTTAACCAAGCTTTTTCCCAAAAGATAACAGAAATCAGCAGCCAACTATCTCAGAATAACATAGTAGCTTCCTGACTTCTCTGCTTCTAGCATGGCGCAAAAGAAGTGAGCGCAACTAATACAAGATCTATCCCTCTGGACAAGCAGCTCTCTCAATGATATGGTAAAACACTTTCATTTTCTTAACCAGACGAGAGAACCTTAGAGTCTCATAAAAACAAAATAAGTAACATAACTCCAAGCCATCCATGTTGCTTTCTTAAGAAGAGATAGATAGAAGAGATTGTCATTAGATCAAAAACTGAGAAGCCTTCCTTCCAAACTCTAAATAGCATTAGTTTCCATACAGCGTAAAATTAAAACTAAGAAAATTTTCCAATAAGAGAAATTTTCCCACAAAATCCTAAAATACATGTAGAGGTTGTTACTATTGGCAAGATTTCTTCCAGTGACTGAACATGATAACTCTCAAGCTCTAATCAGTCCATACATCATGCAGCAGCCTCTTTGCATCTTAGATCTGTTCCATAAACAAATTTACTTGTGACCATTGTCCTCCCTTTTTACCAAAATCACTTCTTAATAGAACCAAATAGTTGCCATTCCTACTGACAACAAAAATGTCTGATAGAAATATAAAAATGAAAAATTTGAAGCATATATAGATTGCGGACCACTTGTTATTTAATATTACCCTAAAAATTACATCATAAAAAACTTACCTCAGTAGTACGATCCAGAGCCTCTACCACCCATATAACTATTTCCACCATTACGACTAGGATACATTGATGAGTAAGCATTAGAATCCACCTGTACAGATGACGAAAATTAACAAGATAAATGAAAAAAAGTAACAAATCTAGTTTGCTAAGTTAGGAAGCATACATCACTTCCACGAGACACGTAATCACCAGCATAACTTGACGAGTATAATCCATCCGCGTCACTACTGCCAAAAGAACCTGCACTCCATAAAACCATCAAAATTAAACAGAACTAAAGACATACATTTAAAAACAATAAATAAATAAATAACTCAAGAACACCTCCACCATATCCCATTCCATGTCGACTGCCATATAACCCATGTGAACTCTGACCAGACATTGAACCTCTGCCACCACCATAACCGAAATTAGACCTTCCAAGCCTGCCAATAAAAAATAGCCAATGGTTTTCTTTAAGGTAACACGACCAAAAAGATTGGATATAAATAGTAGAGATAAGAACAAACCTATCACCATAGGCCTCCTCATATTGAGAAGCACTGCCCCCATACTCATAGTCCAAGCGAGCTCTTGAATGCCGTAAACCGCTATCAGAGTATCGCGAAGGTGCATCATCCTATGATTTTCAGATAAATGCGCTTATATATACAATGCCATCTCATTCCTGATCCAATATGGGAGTGGCATATGAATAATATAACATGAAACTTATAAATCTAACCAGTGAACCATATGGACGTTTTGATCCAGATAAGGAGTCATAATCATGAGCACGTCCCTCTCGGTAACTGGTAAAGGGATTCCGTTCAAATCTCTGTCCATAGCCATCATCTGCGTAAGGTCTCCTCAGCGGTGGACGAGATGTAGTTCTCGGCAAATCAGAGTAGCCAGGGCCTCGAGAAGCATACTCATCTCTATAAGACGGTCGTCGCTCTTGTATTACCCTAGAACCATAATCAACAGGAACCCGGTTCCTTGAAGGATGCATATCTTCATGGCGGACATATTCTCTCTTTGCACTCTTTGGGTATGAAGGAACTGTGTTCACAAAATAAAATGTTATAAAAATTTCCAATGACACTTGCAGAGTGGATATCATGAGAGTGCTAACCTGGTAGTCTCCTGTCATGGGGCCTACTTGCAGGTGCAAATGGTCTGCCACGTGTGGGCATTGACATCATTGGCCGTTTGTCTCTCACTCCCATTGATCGCTTCAAACTAGCAGATGGGAGGCGATTACTAATTCCTCTCACCCCATGCATCGGAACACTGCGTGAAGATGGACGCCCCCATGGACCCCTAGAGGATCGTCCACCACCTCGCCCAGACCAAACATCGCCACGACCATTGTGTTTACCTCTACTCCTTTGAAGAGGCCTTGACAACCTAGCCCTTACTTTAGCCTAACATATGACAAATGAATCATACAAGAATATCATTAAAACAAAATATGCAAACAACAGAATCCAAAAAATCCGTTTTGGTAGCATAGACTACCTTGTTGTCACCCTCACCCAACTCTGAATTATTAATACTCTTGGCGCAAGTAACAGCAGCATCATGACTCTCAAATGTAACAAAACCAAAATCCTTTCGCTTTGCAGAAGGCATATTTCGTGCAAGCTCAACCTTTTCAATGCCCCCATATTTCTTAATAAGTTTGGAAACATTATCTTCATCCCATGCAGCAGGCAAGCCATCAATAAAAACAGTCTTTACCTATCAATCAAATTCCAAATCAGAAATTCTGAAAAGAAATCAGAGCTCGTGACACCCACTACATTCAATAAGAACAATTTGCCAGGTGTTTTGAGGATTTTTATTTTCATAGCATTTAAAGGAAGGACCAGGAAAAAATAATTGAGATAAAAATAATGGAAATTGCGTGCAGTCCTAATAACTAATAACTAAAAAAAGTAAATGGTTAATACATATTCCATCTTATCTTCAAATTGACCCAAAAATAATAGCACAACAGTTGGACGGGGAGTAATGCAATTACTTTAAAAAATCTTCTATTAGCTTGACTAACTACAGTAACATATCCCACCAATATGCTTATGCCAAGAAATAGAGAAATAAAAACACTTTAAAACAGTGGCATTTTGGTTGGAGACTATTGAACCCAAAGGCTTACTTGTGCCATGATTTCATCACCAGGGTCAATGAAAGAATCAGCAAAAGAAACCTTTGCAGGTCTATCGACTCCAAAGATAACATCCCTCTTTTGAAGTCGCTTAAAGGCATCCATGGCGTCGGATCGAGATTGAAATTCCAAAAAAGCAAATCCTCGATTCATTCCCAAATTGTTACTGTCTTCGACCAATGTTAAATCATCAACATTATCCACTCCATAATGTTTCAGTTTCTCCTTCAGCTGTACCCAAGTCGAAGTCAAGAATTTAGCTCCCACTAGGTGATAATCATACGCACTAGATGATAATGTACAGTAAACCTACGTACTTACAGCTTCCTTTGTCCATGTCTTGGATATATTACCCAGGAAAAGGGTGTCGCTGTCCTGACTTGGAGTGACGCCACACTGTTTTCCATTTATCTGAAAGTGGAATTATTCAAAAGTATAATTTAATATGTGAAATATTCTCATGTCCTTGAGAAACTAATGAGAGCAATGGTTACCACTGGATTTTTGAGCTCTACAACAGCTCGTTTGGCCAGCTCCAATGTTGGAAAACGTAAAAAAGCAAACCCTTTGTTTTTCTTTGTCTGGGGGTTCATCATCAATCTGACTTCAGTAATCTCACCGATAACACTAAATACTTTCCTCAGATCCTCTTCTGTTGCATCTTTGTCTAAACCACCCACAAAGACTTCATACTCCTTACGCTTACGCCTCTCTTTAACAACTTCATGGTGTTCGTCCTCCTCTGCATGATCTATTTGTGCGCGCTCGTGATCCTCACCAGCATTCTCATCATCCTCTTCACCCTCAATTTCCTCATGGACATCTTCCATATCATCTTCGAGCACCTCTTCCTCACCCACATCTTCATCAGGATCTTCCGATTCTTCACCTATTTCATGAACATCGTCCATTTCACTTTCCTTCTCATCATAATCAATCCCACCATACTCCTCAGTTTCATATTCGGGTTCATTATCATCCAGATCTAATCGTTCATCCTTTTCAAATCCATCATCCTTTACTTCATCTTCTTCTGTGGTGAAGTAAATGTTTCCGTAATGGAAAATCAGCAACAAAAACAGACAACTCCAAAGAATTTAAGGGAAAAAGCCATAAAATAGCTCTCAGACTTCTAAAATCAAAAGAACTTTCTATTATGCAGACAAATATTCTAGTCATCAGTATACAAACCTAAATCCCTATGAAAGAAAAAAGGGCAAAATGCTTTTAATGGCCTGTACTCTGGGGTAAATTACAGATTTTAGAACGAACTAAAAAACGTTCAATCCAATACCTTGAACTATGAGGAAAATACGATTTTTATCTTCCGTCAATTATTCCGGTTAATTTTAACCTGAATCGACCACATGCAAAGCACGTTTAACGTGAAAATACCTTGAACTATGCAATAACAAACGTGTTTATGCTTTAACAATAACAAACGTGCTTTACACGTGGTCGATTCAGGTTAAAATTAACCAGAATAATTGACGGAAGATAAAAATCGTATTTTTCTCATAGTTCAAGGTATTGGATTGAACGTTTTTTAGTTCGTTCTAATATCTGTAATTTACCCCAGAGTACAGGCCATTAAAAGCATTTTGCCCAAGAAAAAAAGCCATTAAATTGACAGAAAAAATCTATAGTACTATTCAGTAAGACCAACCACTAAAAATCCTAGATTGTTAAGAACTACTGACTCTATAGAGGCTATAGCACAAAAAAGGTAAAATAGGTGTAAGTAGGTTTATTAAAGCACCTCAATGACAATTTTGCATAAAACAAAAAAAAAACAACAGATGAAAATAAAACCCTTTAATCATATCTAAACTATTAATAACTTGTATCGCTGCCAGCAATAGCAGTAAAAAGCCATAAGTTAACAATAGGTCAATGAAATAAAAATTTATCAAAGAACAATCACCATAAAAATAAGTGAGTTTCTTTCACCAAAACTAGACGAATGAAGAAAAAAGACTCACTTGTAAGGTGAACCAAGAGAGACGAATTTGATTTAACGTCTGTTAACACCTCTATGCCTGTAGAATCTCTTTTCTTCTCCTCAAGAACCTCGGGGATTTCTTCCACAGCCGTATTTTCCTCCCCGGTGACCTCTGTTGATTCCAACTCAATTACAGGGACGTCCTCCACTATCAGAGATTCTTTAGGGAGCTCGGGCTTCGGCTGACTTTGCGCCTTAGCGGCGCCTTTAGCAGCTCTTGTTGGCCTCTTAGACCCGGACGAAGCTGCGCCTCTTTTCACCGCCCGTGGAGGCATCGGTCAAAAGTCGCCGCCAAAATACACCCAAAGATTAGAAATCTAACCGGAATGAAACCCCGAAAATTTTGAAACCTTGACGTCGCAACAGGAAATTGGGGAGCGAGGAAGAAATCGCATAAATGGGGAGATGCTCATAAGAAAGAGAGAACCGAAACAGGAAACAATAGGAGAAACGAATAAAGGAGAGCGCGCGCTTGGCAAGGGAAACACTCGGAGGAGATGGATGGAAACCCTAGGATATTTTACTGAGGGGAGATCGGATTTTGTTCCGCTGCTTCCAGATGTAGAAAAACTCTCTTTCTGAGCCTTTGGATATGGCCAAAATGACAGGTGGCGAAGGCCAAGATGATGGATTCGACGACTGACACGTTTGTTCTCATGGCGGAGTTACCTTAAAAATTCACTAATTAATCAATTTTATAGTAGTAATTTATTCCATTAATTCTAAACTAAATGTAACATTATTATGTATTTCTCCTCCTTGTTTCATCAATCACAAAACCGATTTTTGCTATTAATATACTAACATCGTCCTATGTGGTTCTAATTTATGGAGGCTAACCTTGGTAAATAAAGATGAATAAGCCAGAAAATGTGACGTCCTCCAATCTCAAAGTTATATATCAAAATGAGTTTCCATTGTGAATACCAAGCAAATATATACAACACACTATCAAACCTTTGTATTGTTTTTAGGATTCCACGGATTCCAACTTCCAAAATGTCCCGTCCAAACGAAGCTGGTTGTGGGTGATGTTGAATCTTGGTGGAAACTTCTTCCTATCTCGAAGAACGGCACCAAGGTCACCACCCTTGGCCTCAATACTCCGGCAACAATTTGCATGGACGGTGGTTACAAGTCCAAAGTCACTATCTTGAAATCCGCTGAAATGAAGAGTGTCAGGAATCTCATTCTCAACCCTAGTTTGGTTACTATTCGAAGCATTACCAATCAAAATCAACACCGCATCTTGCTCTTTCATTCCCGTCGAGTTGCCTTTCAAACCATACCATTTGTCAAACAAAGCGATGGCCTTGTTGTTGGATCGAGCAAAGTAGAACCTGTGTTGATGAGCTGCTCGCTGGACCAAGGGTATCGGAAGAACACATCCGTGCTCATCTGATTATCTTCTGTTTCGTTTTTGCTCAGCTTTTCAAATGAATTCCGAAATGAAGGGCTGAAAAATCGTCCAAGTTTCGACCAAAAATACATCTTTAGAGTTGGTATATAACTTTGAGGATCAACCAGGAAATGAAGGGCCGCCCATCATATGCAACCACAAATCGTGGAAGCCTCAAACTTGGTCTAGTTGCTGAAGGACATTCAAAATGACACAACCTTAACAATGTGTCCATCGCAACATGAAAGGTCAAGCACATCTTTTTTTTATGAGACACTTACGAATAAAAGTGTGAAGTCGTTGAATAATTGATAAACTTGTTAAATTGTTTTTGAAACTTAGTTAAAACTAGATTATGACATGGTTAAATCGATGTTATAGAGACACGTGTTGAATCTAGCTCAAGTTTCTTTTGATCTTCGTAACAAGTTTAATCTCTACTTTAATATTTAAGGAAAAAAAAGGATTATTCACAAACTACAAAAATTAAAAACCCTATGGATTTATCTTCTTTTTCTCTCTCCTTCTCTTCTCTCTCTAGCAGCCGCCTCCATCTTTCTTCTGAAACCAACAAAACTCATATCCAAATTCGTGAGTTTTCGTCCGATTCTAGCCCCAAAATCTTCTTCCCTCTCTTCTTCTCTACATTTTGGTGTGCGAAAATCATACTTTGACCCTCGACGTCGAAATCAAGTTTTTCAATCTTGGATTTCGGCATTTTTCGAGTAGTTCCGGCTCAGATCTACCTACAAATAGTTAGATCTAAGAGTTTCTGACACGCTCGGGGTTAGGAGGTGTCGGGAGAAAATGGGACAAATGGGAAGACAAGACAATCTGCCGAGAATAAGGAGGACTGACAGAAACAGGAGAGTAAACACACTAGAGCTCCAAATGCATACGGGCCCTGATGTGCAACGCCGGGGTGTTTTGCACGTCGTGATCGGTGGGTGTGCGCGCGAGATAGATTGGCTCGGGCGTTTGGTGAAAGGTCGATGGAATGGTCGATAATATGGTGGTTTGCGGAAGCTAGACGGTGGAAATAACGAGATGGCACAGTGAATATGATCGGATGATCGGGAAGGTTGATGATGGCTCGGGGATGGTGCGGATTATGGATGAATCGAATGATGAAGATGAAGTTGGACGATTTGGACGCTTGAGCAATCAAAGGATCCAAATCGGTAGGCCTTGGAGAAAGCTCGGATATGACTCACCGAGGTTTTCGACAAGGGTTGACGGAAGCTTGGCCGGATGTGACTCACCGGAGAAGTAACGTCGTTTGAGGGAATTATCAAAAGGCTCAAAGCACTTGTATTGATAAAAATTCGCTAAGTAACAAGTAGGTCTAATGTTCTTTAAATAGACAAAAACAAAAACAAAAATCTAGAGAACTAGTAATCTCAAGCCATCGGATAAATTAGACGTCTAGGATGATTTGGCACGTGGATCTTCGGAGGTGCGTCGTGGTTCAGGTGCACTGCGCAGTGGGTGCGCTGTCGGGCGCGCTGGCGGGTGCGGTGCGCTGCCGAGCGCGCTGGCGGGTGCGTTCGGGTGCGCTCGATCGTGATACGTATCTCCGAGAATCATGGGATTTTCCAACTAAGGCATCTTGTCCATGAAGATTTGACACTGGAAAAGTTGAAGGATGCATTGGGCTTCTTTGAGTGTCGCATGGGCCTCGGCCTCGGCTGTGTCTTGGGCTGTAAATCCGTCCACTTGATGTCTAGGCTTGATCCTCTTCATTCTCTAAGTCTCTAAGTGCTGACGGGAAATGTGGCGCTCGGCCACTTATTGAAGATGGCCGAGACCCTAATGGGTCTCGGCGTGGGCCGCGTCACGTGGCCCGGTCGATCCGATGATGGTGCGCGTTGTGGTCTTGTGTCCGGCGTCATGGGCCGCCTTGTCCGGCCCGGCATGTGCGTTCCAGGTGAACGTTGTAGTCGTTGGCCCGGAGTGTGCGGTCATGCTCGTGTGTCCCGCGGCATGGGCCGCCATGTCTGGCCCGGAGTGTGCGGTCAAGGTCGCGGCATGTGCGGTCAAGGTCACGCGCCCCGCGTGATGGGCCGCCATGTCCGGTCCGGCGTGCGTGGTCAAGCTCGTGTCCAGCCATGTGATGGACGTCTTGGGCTTTTCTTGGTCGTTCTCCGTGGGTGACTCCGATGTTATTTTTCCTACAAAATAATCAACTAAGTTAGCATAAAACTCTCGGCCCAATGGAGTAGAGCCCCATTGTACATCAGGCCCTTGGGCTAAGATTTTGGAGGAATTAAACTTTAAGGAGTGGGCTAACTTTGGCCAAATTTTCAGATTGAAAACACGGGTAAAATTTAAAATGGCACGGGACTAGTTTCTAATGCACAAACCAACAAAACAGGACTTGGCAGTACACTAGGCAATGAAAGACTTCTGCACAACTTTCAATACGGAGAGTCTGAGAATGAGAAAATTGGCAGAAATCAATTTCAATGAAAGAGGGAGAGAATGCAAGTGGTTAGACAAAAAAAACACGGGTAGATTACAAGATATGAGAGTTTAAAAATCAGTCGACAGAATGGACGGATTTCAGGTACTCGGGTGAAAGACAGTGGAAAGATGAAGACAGAACTCCTAAATGGAAGAAACAAGGGACACAATGAAAGACCAAATATTTTAAGACACGAATGAAGAACTCACAGTCCAAATTTTAGGAAATTAGCATACGGGAAACAGAAATTTATACGGATGATACTTTTGTGACACAAACTGGAATTATGTTAAAATAGAACCGGCAGCAACCAACAAGAACAATAATAATTCCCAAACAAACAAATGGAAGGTTGGCTATGTGATTTCCAAGCTTACCTTGACCCAAAACAAGTGTGGAGGAAGATTGGAATAAACGCTAAGTGACTCTAGCAAGACACCAACACCAAAACAAAGAAAGATTATGGATATTACTCACCAAAATCAAATATTGCCGTGAGAAAAGGAAAGGATTGAGAGAGCTTCAAGCTTCTGCAATTTACCAAATTCTTTTCTACTTCATTAGACGTGGGAGGAGGGATTCATAACCCTTAGAACTTACACAAAAGACAAAAGCAATTAAAAACCTAAATTTAGGACTATTGAATGGCTAAGTAGGAGGTAGGTGGGAAAAATGGGCCCACCTTTAACTTGTCTCCCAACTCAAACACTCCCTAGACCTAAACCACGTCTAAAAGACTTTACAAACTCAAACTTCATGGAAATAATATTTCCCTTAAGTTCCAAGATGATGGAGCGTAAATTGGTCCAATCCAAACCAATTTCCAGCAAATTGATCCAAACCGAACCAACCTCTATACATCATTTCAAGCTACTAGAATAATTACAATTTACAACTACTCTAAACAAGCAAGAAATCTCCAAGTGAGGAACTAGCAAACCTCCATTGTTGGACCAACCTCTCCTTTGATTTATTGGGCTCCAATCCGTGCTCAAAGTGAAGAGGATTTTTGGCAAGGTTCGGTCCATCACTTGTCCATTGACAAATGGATATGATCACTTGCATCCTTCTTGGACCACACTTGAACCGCGTCCTCTCCCATGGTGGACAACGTGAAGTCGGCTTTCCCTTCTTTTGGAGTTGGACATGGCCGAGGCTCGGATAGGTTGTCTCGGCAAGAAAGGCTTTGGGCATCGATTGTCAACCTCTCCTCTTCAAATTCCCAATGCAAACAATGTTTGGGAAGCTCTTTGTCAAGGGGTGAGGGATCATCTAAGAGGTCCATTAAAGGAAATGTCACACCTGCAAAATCAACAAACAAGTTAGTAAATTGTCTTGCACGGCCTCGGATTATTATGCCCTCCGGGTGGTGGTGGCTCTCAGGCATGTCAGTTTCGCACCTAGATTAGTGGGTGACGAAACTTTATTCTCATAAACTGCGAGTTTTATCAAAAATCACCACGAGTTTTTGACTTTCGACGACATTCCGGTGAGTTTTTGTTATTGAAAATACTCATTTAACGTTTATTGGTGTATTTCTGTCAATATTTGTAAGTTTGACTAAATTTAGAGGCAAAACCGTCTCGGGAGCCACCGTGTACGGTGGCCGGAAATCGTCTGACGGCGGAGCCGTTCGACGGGCGGCAGTGGTCGACTCAACAGGTCGAATCCACTGACCCGTACCCAGTAGGTCGAATATACTAGGTTCACCTAGTGGGCTGTCCCAGTGAAATTAATTCATTGGGCCGACCCATTGAGCAACCCAGTGGACTGACCTGTTAAGAAGACTAGAGGGTCAACCCGATGGGCCAACCCAGTAGGTATGACCCCGTCTGATTAATTAGTCAACCAATCAAACGTTGACCTTGACCGGTCAACATTGACCCGAAAAAATTAAATAAAAATAAATAAAAAATAAATAAATAAATAAGTAAATAAAAAATAAAATATATAATTAATTAAATTAAATTAAAACAGAATTAAATCAAATTAAATTAAATTAATTTGATTTAATTAAAGTAGAATTAAATTAAATTCAATTAAATTGAAATAAAATAAAATAAAATGAAATGAAATGAAATTATATTAAATAAAATATAACTTTATTTTACATTACATGTAAATTAATTTCTAAACCTAAATGTATTATTGCAGGATTCTCTAATTCAACTTAAATCGAGATTTAATATTATCAATTTCAACCTAACTTTGACAAGGAAATAAAATGTAGAAGTTTTTATATATTAATACTATTTTTAAATATTTAATTGTATTTAAATTATTACTATTATTGTTGCAATTTATTGTTATTGAACATATGCATATGCATTGCACATTCATCATTGAGCATGAGTGAGTTATCATGCACAAATGGTTAATAGGGACAGCTAAACACGCCCTTGGGTTTCGAATCCCTAAATTAGATCCAGGTTTTTAAGGTTGCCATCACCTTAGAGTGGATGATGTGTATACATCATTTGCACTGCAACTCATTGTGCATTTACATATTTATGAATTGTTTAAAATCTTGTTTATACATGATGTAATTTATTTATGATTAAAGAAATCCATACTGAGTGTAGTCACTCACTTCTTTAGCTACAAACTTTGTTTTAATGATCATTCTCAGGTAATAGTAAGACTTATATTGAAGTTTAAATTCTTCAATTTGTATTTGTAAAAGTCGAACGATGTATTATTTTAAATTGTAAAACTTCCCGTGTATGTTATTTGGTTGAAACATTTTATGTATGCTATTCGACTATTTAAATTAAATGTTTGAGTTTGCTTGAAATTTTAAGACTTGAAATTTTAAGACTTCTGCTGTTTGATTTCAATTGAATACCCGAGACTCGAGCTTAGTGGTTGGGTTCTTTCGGTTATCGAGCCATTGGACTCAGCGTCTGTGTAGGCCTTAGTATGTCACATGCTTGTACTGTTCAGTCTCATTTTGTAAGAATACATCAATACTGGAGTCATACGACTCTCGTTTGTGGTTTTCTCTTGATGACAAGTTCGATTACGATAGCAACTTAAAGTGTTGAGCCAATTACGCTCAACTCAATAAGAAGCTAAATGGAGTTGACAGTGATGGAAGGGATTAAGAAGAGGCTATGAAAGGAAAAGGGGATTAACCCACATGGTGAACAATCCAATTAGCCAAAAATACCACCCTTCAGGTTTGGAATGTTCTTATTTTATTTTCCTCAGAACCCTGATTTGTTGGGATCTTTCATACCTCAACTGCTGCCCTTTCTCTTTCTCTTCTATCTTCTTCTTCTTCTTTTTCCGCCACTCCAAAAGCTTTGAATTGCTTTCTTGCTGTACACTTTTTCTGCCTTCTTCGAGCTTTTGAAAAAACATGGCCATAAAGAAAACCCTAGGCCGTCAGAGGATCGAAATCAAGAAACTTGACAAGAAAAGCAACAAACAAGTGACCTTCTCCAAACGCCGCGCCGGACTTTTCAAAAAAGCTGGCGAATTGTCCGTTCTCTGCGGCGCTGAGGTCGCCGTCATCGTCTTCTCTCCGAACGACAAGGTGTTTTGCTTCGCTCACCCAACGGTGGAATCAGTCCTCGATAGATTCGCTTCCGGAGGTTCCTCCCCGTTGGAACCAGCAGAGTCCTACGTTCCAGTGGCGGATTTCAACCGGGAGTACAGTGACCTGTTGAAAGTTTTGGAGACGGAGAAGAAGAAGTTGGCGGAAATTAAAGAGTCGGTAAAGAACGCAAGGAGTAGCGGGCAGTTTTGGTGGGATGAGAACGTTGAGGGGATGGGAATGGAGGATTTAAAGCAGTACAGAGCGGCAATAATGGAGCTTCGGAGAAAAGTGGCTGAGAGGGTTCAGAGGATGATGGTCATGAGGGTGGGCGGAGATATGTTGCCGCCCTCTGCGGTGCCATTCCCGGGGAGTTTCAGCGGAGTGGAGAGTGGGATCGCCGATGAGAGTGGTGGCGAAGGAGGCGTTCAAGAGCTTGGATTCGGTTATTTTTGACAGCTTATTTAATATAGTTAGAACGTAGCAAATTGAAACTTACAATGTCCAAGACAGGAGTTCTTGGATCATACCTGTGTTTGATCTCTAACAATATACCTTTTTATTAGGTTTACCCTTAAAACTTCCCATTCTTCATTGGAATGGATCTTACCGCTGTCAAGGCATAACAGCAAGATTTGGCATTAAGAGCGAAAGAGAGTGTTCTACGGACAACTCTCATCAGGATTTGGTGGTCATTAGATAGAGAGTATAGTGTGTAAAAAGTACGTGGAAAACACGCGGTGGCGTATAACCTTGAGAACAATTGTTGGTTGACCGATTTGTATAATGAAAGAAAACGTTGGATACCGATACAAGGGGTCGACCGCTTCTTAAAGGGGTCGACCGATAGAAGGTGTCGAAGGCTTATTGAAAAATCGACGAACGAGACTTCGAACCCCGATTCGGGGACCCTTCGGAGTAGAACGGGGTCCTCGAATCGGGGTTGGAAGTCCTCGTTCGTCGATTTTTCATGAAATGGGGACTTCGAACCCCGATTCGGGGACCTTTAGATTCAAACGGGGACCCCGAATCGGGGTTGAAAAATAAAAAAACACAAGATTTTTTAACTACTGTGCAATATAATCTAACTAAAATAATAAATTACCGATTGAAAGTGCAGTACTTCCGATTGGCTGCCGGTATATCAACAATTACTGGAGATAGCGATTAATGTGACGTGATTGGGCGAGAAGATAAAAATAAGCGTATTAGGTCTGAGTTATTATAGGAAATAACCAACATCGTCAAATTCAATTTAACATATGTTGAATTAAGTGAAATTTACATGTAAGCGCCACGTCAGGATGTAGGCTAAGTGAGTAAACTTAGACTATCTCATTGAATATTGATGCACAAAATAATTATTTTGGTACAATGCTATGTAATTTTTCGACAAATTATAATGAATATTTTTTAAACTTCCGGTTACAATATAATATATCGAATTTCAGACAATTTATAATAATTATTTTTTAGGCTCGTGGCTCGGCTCGATTAGGCTCCGGAGTTGGGCTCGCTTGGCTCGTCGCTCGGCTCGAGGCTCGGCTCGAGGCTCGATAGCTCGCTCGAGCAAAAATTTTAAAAAAAAAGCTCGACAGGCTAGGCTCGACAGACTCGGTTCGAATGACTCGACAGACTCGGCTCGAATAGCTTGGTAGGCTCGACAAGCCAGCCGAGACCGGGCTCGGCTCGCTCGAGCTGACTCGTTTGCCGGCTCTAGTTATACTAGATTACCGTTTTTATGGATTTGCGTATTCAAGTTTGCTACGATTTACAATGGTTTTATAGGATAAAGTTTGTCAATGGATAATACCAATGATTCAAATAATTTAAATATACTGTTTGAATTTAAACCCAGGGATTGAATGCGTCAATGATTGATTTGAGCCAATTACGTCAGTTTTATGATTTTATCAATTACAAGCAGGTTAAAGATTGAGCCATTTCGATGAAAAATCAACGTCTGCTGGCGACCCTTCTCGTTTCTGCTTCGTCCTTTCCTCAACGCCATCAATTTCCACGCTCTCTCCGCTCCAAAGAGCGACTTTCCTTTAACTGTCTCCGAAGAAACCGAGGAAGAACAGGCAAACCCCTCTTCCCCAAGCGCATTCTGATCGCCCAGTTTCCAACCTTTTGATTCCATCCTCTGGCTAATGCATCACAAGATTTCGGAACTTCAGATCGGAAAAGAAAGCAGTGGCGTCTCTTCCGATTTCAACCGCTCTCCACCCCTGCTCTTCCCCTCTTCACTTAGCTCAATCCACCACAAACACCCGCCCTCGCATCACCTGCACCCTTCCTTCTCGGATTCTGTTCCTCGGATCTTCGCTCATGCCTCTTCCCACCACGACCCAACTCCGCCGCCTTCGTCTGCTCCCTACAAGAGACCGGTTCTGACCCATAACCATTCTTTATCCAAGTCCCCGACTTTGTACAAAATCCCCTCGGCTCCGCCTTTCAATTCCGGTAAGCTGTCTTTCTTCTCCGTCTCCATCGCTGCCAGAAGTGCCTCGTTTCGACTTTTCTACCGATTCAAGCGGCTTCCCCTCATCCGCCTCCACTCGCGCTTCATCGTCTTGATTTCTCTCCCGTTCTTCTTCTTTTTGGTATCTCACCCCACCCATTCTTTTCTCCTCGATTTCCTTTCCGCCTTTTCTTTCTCCGCGGCCCTTTTGTTCTCGCTCAATCTTGCAGTCCCGCGCCTTCCCTCCGTACGCCTGTTTCTTGCCCGTTCCTTCCCAATCAAGCTCAGTTCTTCATCGGAAACTTCTAAACCGCCTCTACCGGTACTGTGGTCCATCGGGTATCAGTCGAAATCGGAGAAAAGGGCGAGTTCCGGCAGCTGGGTTCAGATTTGCAGCAACGGGGACGTTTACGAGGGGGAATTTCACAAGGGAAAGTGTTCAGGAAGTGGCGTGTACTACTATTACATGAGTGGGCGGTACGAGGGGGATTGGATTGATGGAAAATACGATGGATATGGAGTTGAAACGTGGGCTAGAGGAAGCCGATACCGGGGGCAGTACTGGCAAGGCCTAAGACATGGGTTTGGAGTGTACAGATTTTACACCGGAGACGAATATGCCGGCGAATGGTCGAATGGGCAGAGCCATGGGCGGGGAGTTCATACATGTGAAGATGGGAGTCGATACGTTGGGGAATTCAAATGGGGCGTCAAACATGGGTTTGGGCACTATCATTTCAGGTCATTTCTCGACTTCATCCCTTCTGCTTGAACCCTCTCCTCTGGTAATTGTTATGGCGTGATTTTAGGATCTTCATTCCAATCATTGATGTGATTGTTATTAGGAAAGATGGTCATTGAAAGAATACCACTGACTTTGGTCCTGTTCGAAAGTAACAGAAACGGAGACCAGTATGCAGGGGAGTACTTTGCGGACAAAATGCACGGCTTTGGCGTCTACAGGTTTGCTAACGGGCACCGCTACGAAGGGTCGTGGCACGAGGGCAGGCGGCAGGGGCTGGGAATGTACAAATTCAGAAACGGAGAAACCCAATGCGGTCACTGGAAAAATGGAGTTCATGACGTGGTGAGCACACAAAACACCACCCACCCTTTAGCTCCCATCGGCGTCTACCATTCCAAGGTTCTCAACGCGGTGCAGGTACGTATTGAGTGTTTCTGTGCAGTTATCTTGGCGGTCTTGCCCATTGCGACCAACTGTGACTGTGAGGTGGCATCAGGAGGCGAGAAGGGCATCCGAGAAAGCATACGACGTGGGGAAGGTGGACGAGAGGGTGAACAGGGCATTGGGAGCAGCAAACAGGGCAGCCAACGCCGGGAGAGTTGCGGCCACTAAAGCCGTTCAAAAGCAAGTGCACTCCACCACCCCCAATAACATTGGCAACCCTCCAATTCCAAGAGTGTGACCGCATCCGACCCTCAACCGATCAATATTGAAGAGATGTATGTAAAGATGAGCTGGATGTTGCTCTACTATGTAAAACCGAAAAAGAAGGATCATCCCGACACTGTTGTTGCGCGTAAATGTGTCGGGGTTTTTGACAATGCCGATAATGTTTCTACGGTTTGGTTAGTTCTTTACTCTTAAATGTTTTGGAAAATGAAACTGCAGTTGGACCATATGATAATTGATGTCAGTGCACTCTGCTACACTGCTACTGCCTCTGCAGCTTAAGAAAAAGAAATCAGTGATGACGTCATCATTTAATGTCGAATTATGGGCCCATGACCCATTCCCATCTAGACTGCCTATATATTGCATGCGAACCGACGGCGCAGGGTTTATTTGCGCTGCTCATTCCACTGCTTTTCTACGTCTGTGCTAAGTTTACCGGACTGCTTTCCTACGAACTTAGGAGACAAGAATTTTGGCACAGAATTACACAGCTTCTCACCAACAAAATTAACAACTTCTGAAGTGACATGCAAAAGTGAGCCAGCCTTCGCTCGTTTAGAGAAAACAGCAGAATCATCACTCTTGTTGTCCTGAAAAGTTTGATCTCATCAAATTTATCAAGCAACAAGTTTCTCATCCGCCTTCTCAATGACCTATAGCCTCTACTATCGCTCATTATTCTGAATGTTATCTATGAATTGATACCTGAACTAAATGACAAACCAATAGCAGAGACCCAATGTTATCTACTATCGCTCATCTTGTTAAAATACAGATTAACAAGGAAAACCTAGTGAAGATAAAAAATGCACGAATGGTATGTGCTCAATTGGTTGTCGGAGATTAATTAATGAGTGCAATCAACCAATTACTTTGATGAATGACTGCGTAAAGAGCTCTTAGAATAAATAAATCAAAACATGTAGACCATCACATCTGTCTCCAAAATCAACCACCCTATAATCATCTCTAATCTTGCTCTAACAAGATCATTTCAAATGAAGTTTTCTAAAATGCCCGACTTCATTGGTTCGGGAGGCCGGAACATGTCCAATGGAAAATTGGTGCTTCCACAAACATCCATCAACCCCCCTTCCCCTTTCTCCAATCTGGTTGCTTCCAGCACATTTCCAGTAAGGACTCAAAATTTTAAATTTCGAATTTCAAGAAAATTTTTTTGCGAAGTTTGACTAATCAATTGTCGTATACGGAATGTAAATTTGTCATATATGTCACGTGCGATGACTCAGTCAAACTAATTAAATTGGAATATCTCGGGACGAAATCGAGCTACGATTTTTGAATGTGACGTAAAAGTTAATTTTATGAAATGAGTGGACCCATAATCATACTAAGTTTTTTAGTGGAACAACGGGAATCAAACAAAAATTAGACAAAACAACGAGGGTTTTTGGCAATTTTGGTCGATTCTTCGTCGTTTTCAACGATTCAAGTGTCGGAACGTCCGTCTTGGAAAGATAAAGAAGTCTGTATAGGCGGTTTCGAAGGTAAATTCGTATTTTGTGAGAAATCGGAGAAAAACCGAGAGTTTGGGGTTTTCGTTTTGGATTTTCAAATTTTGGTTTTTCTCGCGATTGGTACAGTTGAATTCGCCTCGTCCATAAGAGTATTTTGATGTAAATTTCGTCGAGAACAGAAGTGAGAGGAGTCGCCGGAAACGAAAAATGTCGCAAGCGAGGGAACCCGTGCACCCGTTGGGTCGACCCGACCAGGGCCGGGTCGGACAGACCCTACTCGGGAGTTGACCCTTGACCGGTCAGGTTGGACCGGTTCGGCCCGAACCGGGCAGCGTGTTTCAGGGGCCGTTTTGGACTATTTTTCCACCTTTTCGCTCGGTTTTCGTTTCTCTTCTCTTATACACTGTATATGAGAAATTACAGAGGAGTTTAACGATATTGAACCGAGCCCGGAGCGGGAGAAAATGATTAAAAAGGGGAAAGCACCCGACAGAGAAGGTAAGATATTTATATTTTCTACATTAAACCTAGAAGTATGGTTTAAAATTTATAATAACCATATTTTGATGGTTGACACCCAAAATGACGGGGCCTGGTCACCAGGACGTCAGTTTTAAAGTATTAATATGTAGTTTAATTTAAACGATTTAAACTGTATATGTTTATAATCCAGATAAGGCATGAGATATATTGCTGGTTGACTTGATTTAAATGATTGTTATTTTATTTGTTTGCCTATCTGGATAGGAGTGGATATTTAATTTGGTTGTTTTGGATTTCCATGTTTATTCAAAAATTGGAATTGATTTTATAAAATGTTGAATTTTGTTTGAATACGATTGACCCCATTCATTCGGTCAAGGTGAGGCGTGACACCTTCTGTTCGGAGTTGGTGTGGCTTGGTCGGGCAATCGGCCCCATTCGTTCGAACAAGGTGAGGCGTGACCCCTTCCGTTCGGAGTTGGCGTGGCTCGGTCGGGAGGTCGGCCCCATTCGTTCGGTCAAGGTGAGGTGTAGCCACTTCCGTTCGGAGTTTGTGTGGCTCGACCGGTGTCATATCACATGATGTGATATGAATGGGTTATAGGGCGGTGATGATACGTTCCCTGAGGTGCCGTGATACCCTTAAACCGATGGTTATTTTTTCTTACTTGTTTCCACTCATACATACAGGTGGCAGCCGAGGACGAAGATTGGCTCCTCTCGGAACCCGGAGCGAGTCCATATTGACAAGTAACTAGCCCTAAAAATAGTGCAAAAAAATGCCATTTTTTTCCTCTTTCTCTTAACTGTACTCGTTTTCACACAAGATTTGTGTGTAAAAGCACCAACCACCCTTGTTATAACTTTTTTATGTTGTAATTGAACTTTTAAAACGATTTTGAGCCCGAACCCGACGTTGAAAAAAGATTACTTGGCGACCAAGTAATCAAAATGCCTTGCTATTGCCTTGTTTTTCCCACTTCTTTACATAGCGACCGAAGTTTTCGATGATTATTTTTTCTTACTTGTTTCCACTCATACATATAGGTGGCAGCCGAGGACGAAGATTAGCTCATCTCGGAACCCGGAAAGGTCCATCTTGACAAGTAACCAGCCCTAAAAATAGTGCCAAAAATGCCATTTTTTTTCCTCTTTCTCTTCACTGTACTCGTTTTCACACAAGATTCGTGTGTAAAAGCACCAATCACCCTTGTTATAACTTTTTATGTTGTAATTAAACTTTTGAAACGATTATGAGCCCGAACCCGACGTTGAAAAAAGATTACTTGGCGACCAAGTAATCAAAATGCCTTGCTATTGCCTTGTTTTTCCACTTCTTTACATAGCGACCGAAGTTTCCGATGGTTATTTTTTCTTACTTGTTTTCACTCATAAATACATGTGGCCGCCGAAGACGAAGATTGACTCGTCTCGGAACACAGAGCGGGTCCATCTTGACCAGTAACCATCCCTAAAAATTGTGCAAAAAAATGCCATTTTTTTCCTCTTTCTCTTCACTCTACTCGTTTTGACATTAAATTCGTGCGTAAAAGCACCAACAACCCTTGTTATAACTTTTTAATGTTGTAATTGAACTTTTGAAACGATTTTGAGCCCGAACCTGAGGTTGAAAAAAGATCACTTGGCGACGAAGTAGTCAAAATGCCTTGCTATTGCCTTGTCTTTTCCACGCCTTTACATAGCGACCGAAGTTTCCGATGGTTATTTTTTCTTACTTGTTTCCACGTATACATACAGGTGGCAGCCGAGGACGAAGATTGGCTCATCTCGGAACCCGGAGCGGGTCCATCTTGACAAGTAACCAGCCCTAAAAATAGTGCAAAAAAATGCCATTTTTCTCCTCTTTCTCTTCACTGTTCTCGTTTTGACACAAGATTCGTGTGTAAAAGCACCAACCACCATTGTTATAACTTTTTTATGTTGTAATTGAACTTTTGAAACGATTTTGAGCCCGAACCCGACGTTGAAAAAAGATTACTTGGCGACCAAGTAATCAAAATGCCTTGCTATTGCCTTGTCTTTCCCACTTCTTTACATAGCGACCGAAGTTTCCGATGATTATTTTTTCTTACTTGTTTTCACTTATAAATACATGTGGCCGCCAATAACGAAGATTGGCTCATTTCAAAACCCAGAGGGGGTCCATCTTGACAAGTAACCATCCCTAAAAATAGTGGAAAAAAATGCCATTTTTTTCCTCTTTCTCTTAACTGTACTTGTTTTCACATTAAATTCGTGCGTAAAAGCACCAACCACCCTTGTTATAACTTTTTTATGTTGTAATTGAACTTTTGAAACGTTTTTGAGCCCGAACTGAACGTTGAAAAAATAATTCTTGGCGACGAAGTAATCAAAATGCCTTGTTGTTGCCTTGTCTTTTCCACGCCAATACATAGCGACCGAAGTTTTCGATGGTTATTTTTTCTTACTTGTTTCCACTCATACATATAGGTGGCAGCCGAGGACGAAGATTGGCTCCTCTCGGAACCCGGAGCGGGTCCATCTTGACAAGTAACCAGCCCTAAAAATAGTGCAAAAAATGCCTTTTTTTCCTCTTTCTCCTCACTGTTCTCGTTTTCACACAAGATTCGTGCGTAAAAGCACCAACCACCCTTGTTATAACTTTTTTATGTTGTAATTGAACTTTTGAAAGGATTTTGAGCCCGAACCCGACGTTGAAAAAAGATTACTTGGCGACCAAGTAATCAAAATGCCTTGCTATTGCCTTGTCTTTCCCACTTCTTTACATAGCGACCGAAGTTTCCGATGGTTATTTTTTCTTACTTGTTTCCACTCATACATACAGATGGCAGCAGAAGACGAAGATTGGCTCATCTCGGAACACGGAGCGGGTCCATCTTGACAAGTAACCATCACTAAAAATAGTGCAAAAAATGCAATTTTTTTCCTCTTTCTCTTCACTGTACTCGTTTTCACACCAGATTCGTGCGTAAAAGCACCAACCACCCTTGTTATAACTTTTTTATGTTGTGATTGAACTTTTGAAAGGATTTTGAGCCCGAACCCGACGTTGAAAAAAGATTACTTGGCGACCAAGTAATCAAAATGCCTTGCTATTGCCTTGTCTTCCCCACTTCTTTACATAGCGACCGAATTTTTCGATGGATATTTTTTGTTACTTGTTTCCACTCATACATACACGTGGCAGCCTAGGACGAAGATTGGCTCCTCTCGGAACCCAGAGAGGGTCCATCTTGACAATTAAAAAAGCCATAAAAATAGTGTGGAAAAATGCTATTTTTTTCCTCTTTCTTTTCACTGTACTCATTTTAACACCAGATTCGTGCGTAAAAGCACCGACCACCCTTGTTATAACTTTTTTATGTTGTAATTGAACTTTTGAAACGATTTTGAGCTCAAACCCGGCGTTGAAAAAAGATTACTTGGCGACCAAGTAATCAAAATGCCTTGCTATTGCCTTGTCTTTCCCACTTCTTTACATAGCGACCGAAGTTTCCGATGGTTATTTTTTCTCACTTGTTTCCACTCATACATACAGGTGGCATCCGAGGACAAAGATTGGCTCATCTCGGAACACGGAGCGAGTCCATCTTGACAAGTAACCGGCCCTAAAAATAGTGAAAAAAAATGCCATTTTTTTCCTCTTTCTCTTCACTGTACTCGTTTTCACACAAGATTCGTGCGTGAAAGAACCAACCACCCTTGTTAGAACTTTTTTATGTTGTAATTGAACTTTTGAAATGATTTTCAGCCCAAACACGGCGTTGAAAAAAGATTACTTGGCGACCAAGTAATCAAAATGCCTTGCTATTGCCTTGTCTTTCCCACTTCTTTACATAGCGACTGAAGTTTCCGATGGTTACTTTTTCTTACTTGTTTCCACTCATACATACAGGTGGCTGCCGAGGACGAAGATTGGCTCATCTCGGAACCCGGAGCGGGTCCATCTTGACAAGTAATCATCCCTAAAAATAGTGCAAAAAATGCCTTTTTTTCCTCTTTCTCCTCACTGTTCTCGTTTTCACACCAGATTCGTGCGTAAAACACCAACCACCCTTGTTATAACTTTTTTATGTTGTAATTGAACTTTTGAAATAATTTTCAGCTCAAACCCGACGTTGAAAAATGATTACTTGGCGACCAAGTAATCAAAATGTCTTCATATTGCCTTGTCTTTCCCACTTCTTTACATAACGACCGAAGTTTCCGATGGTTATTTTTTCTTACTTGTTTCTACTCATACATACAGGTGGCAGCCGAGGACGAAGATTGCCTCATCTCGGAACACGGAGTGGGTCCATCTTGACAAGTAACCAGCCCTAAAAATAGTGCAAAAAAATGCAATTTTTTTCCTCTTTCTCTTCACTGTACTCGTTTTCACACCAGATTCGTGCGTAAAAGCACCAACCACCCTTGTTATAACGTTTTTATGTTGTAATTTAACTTTTGAAACGATTTTGAGCCTGAACCCGACGTTAAAAAAAGATTACTTAGCGACCAAGTAATCAAAATGCCTTGCTATTGCCTTGTCTTTCCTACTTCTTTACATAGCGACCGAAGTTTCCGATGGTTACTTTTTCTTACTTGTTTCCACTCATACATACAGGTGGCTGCCGAGGACGAAGATTGGCTCATCTCGGAACCCGGAGTGGGTCCATCTTGACAAGTAACCATCCCTAAAAATAGTGCAAAAAATGCCTTTTTTTCCTCTTTCTCCTCACTGTTCTCGTTTTCACACCAGATTCGTGCTTAAAAGCACCAACCACCCTTGTTATAACTTTTTTATGTTGTAATTTAACTTTTGAAACGATTTTCAGCTCAAACCCGACGTTGAAAAATGATTACTTGGCGACCAAGTAATCAAAATGCATTGCTATTGCCTTGTCTTTCCCACTTCTTTACATAGCGACCGAAGTTTCCGATGGTTATTTTTTCTCACTTGTTTCCACTCATACATACACGTGGCTGCCGAGGACGAAGATTTTCTCATCTCGGAACACGGAGCGGGTCCATCTTGACAAGTAACCAGCCCTAAAAATAATGCAAAAAATGCCTTTTTTTCCTCTTTCTCCTCACTGTTCTCGTTTTCACACCAGATTCGTGCGTAAAAGCACCAACCACCCTTGTTATAACTTTTTTATGTTGTAATTGCACTTTTGAAATGATTTTCAGCTCAAACACGACGTTGAAAAATGATTACTTGGCGACCAAGTAATCAAAATGCCTTGCTATTGCCTTGTCTTTCCCACTTCTTTACATAGCGACCGAAGTTTTCGATGGTTATTTTTTCTTACATGTTTCCTCTCATACATACAGGTGGCAGCAGAAGACGAAGATTGGCTCATCTCGGAACCCGGAGTGGGGCCATCTTGACAAGTAACCAACCCTAAAAATTGTGCAAAAAAAATGCCTTTTTTTCTTCTTTCTCCTCACTGTTCTCGTTTTCACACCAGATTCGTGCGTAAAAGCACCAACCACCCTTGTTATAACTTTTTTATGTTGTAATTGAACTTTCTAAACGATTTTGTGCCCGAACCCGACGTTAAAAAAAGATTACTTGGCGACCAAGTAATCAAAATGCCTTGCTATTGCCTTGTCTTTCTCCCTTCTTTACATAGCGACCGAATTTTCCGATGGTTATTTTTTCTTCCTTGTTTCCATTCATACGTACAGGTGGCAGCTGAGGACGAAGATTGTCTCATCTCGGAACCCGGAGCGGGTCCATCTTGACAAGTAAAAGCTCTAAAAATAGTGTGAAAAATGCTATTTTTTTCCTCTTTCTCTTCACTGTACTCGTTTTAACACCAGATCTGTGCGTAAAAGCACCAACCACCGTTGTGATAACTTTTTTATGTTGTAATTGAAATTTTGAAAGGATCTTGAGACCGAACCCGACGTTGAAAAATGATTACTTGGTGACCAAGTAATCAAAATGCCTTGCTATTGCCTTGTCTTTCCCACTTCTTTATATAACGACCGAAGTTTTTGATGGTTATTTTTTCTTACTTGTTTCCACTCATACATACAGGTGGCAGCCGAGGACGAAGATTTTCTCATCTCGGAACCCGGAGTGGGGCCATCTTGACAAGTAACCGTCCCTAAAAATTGTGCAAAAAATTGCCATTTTTTTCCTCATTCTCTTCACTGTACTCGTTTTCACACAAGATTCGTTCATAAAAGCACCAACCACCCTTGTTATAACTTTTTTATGTTGTAATTGAACTTTTGAAACGTTTTTGAGCCCGAACTGAACGTTGAAAAAAGATTACTTGGCGACCAAGTAATCAAAATGCCTTGCTCTATTGCCTGGTCTTTCCCACTTCTTTACATAGCGACCGAAGTTTCCGATGGTTATTTTTTCCTACTTGCTTCCACTCATACATATAGGTGGCAGTCGAGGACGAAGATTGGCTCATCTCGGAATAAGGAGCGGGTCCATCTTGACAAGTAACCAGCCCTATAAATAGTGCAAAAAAATGCAATTTTTTTCCTCTTTCTCTTCACTGTACTCGTTTTCACACCAGATTCGTGCGTAAAAGCACCAACCACCTTGTTATAACTTTTTTATGTTGTAATTGAACTTTTGAAACGATTTTCAGCTCAAACCCGATGTTGAAAAATGATTACTTGGCGATCAAGTAATCAAAATGCCTTGCTATTGCCTTGTCTTTCCCACTTCTTTACATAGCGACCGAAGTTTTCGATGATTATTTTTTTTCACTTGTTTGCACTCATACGTACACGTGGCAGCCGAGGACGAAGATTGCCTCATCTCGGAACACGGAGCGGGTCCATCTTGACAAGTAACCAGCCCTAAAAATAGTGCAAAAAAATGCAATTTTTTTCCTCTTTCTCTTCACTGTACTCGTTTTCACACCAGATTCGTGCGTAAAAGCACCAACCACCCTTGTTATAACATTTTTATGTTGTAATTTAACTTTTGAAACGATTTTGAGCCTGAACACGACGTTAAAAAAAAATTACTTGGCGACCAAGTAATCAAAATGCCTTGCTATTGCCTTGTCTTTCCCACTTCTTCACATAGCGACCGAAGTTTCCGATGGTTACTTTTTCTTACTTGTTTCCACTCATACATATAGGTGGCTGCCGAGGACGAAGATTGGCTCATCTCGGAACCCGGAGCGGGTCCATCTTGACAAGTAACCATCCCTAAAAATAGTGCAAAAAATGCCTTTTTTTTTCCTCTTTCTCCTCACTGTTCTCGTTTTCACACAAGATTCGTGCGTAAAAGCACCAACCACCCTTGCTATAACTTTTTTATGTTGTAATTGAACTTTTGAAATGATTTTCAGCTCAAACCCGACGTTGAAAAATGATTACTTGGCGATCAAGTAATCAAAATGCCTTGCTATTGCCTTGTCTTTCCCACTTCTTTACATAGCGACCGAAGTTTCCGATGGTTATTTTTTCTCACTTGTTTACACTCATACATACACGTGGCAGCCGAGGACGAAGATTGCCTCATCTCGGAACACGGAGTGAGTCCATCTTGACAAGTAACCAGCCCTAAAAATAGTGCAAAAAAATGCAATTTTTTCCTCTTTCTCTTCACTGTACTCGTTTTCACACCAGATTCGTGCGTAAAAGCACCAATCACCCTTGTTATAACTTTTTTATGTTGTAATTTAACTTTTGAAACGATTTTGAGCCCGAACACGACGTTAAAAAAAGATTACTTGGCGACCAAGTAATCAAAATGCCTTGCTATTGCCTTGTCTTTCCCCATTCTTTACATAGCGACCGAATTTTCCGATGGTTATTTTTTCTTCCTTGTTTCCACTCATACGTACAGGTGGCAGCTGAGGACGAAGATTGGCTGATCTCGGAATCCGGAGCGGGTCCATCTTGACAAGTAAAAGCTCTAAAAATAGTGTGAAAAATGCTATTTTTTTCCTCTTTCTCTTCACTGTACTCGTTTTCTTACCAGATTCGTGCGTAAAAGCACCAACCACCCTTGTTATAACTTTTTTATGTTGTAATTTAACTTTTGAAACAATTTTGAGCCCGAACCGGACGTTGAAAAAAGATTACTTGGCGACCAAGTAATCAAAATGCATTGCTATTGCCTTGTCTTTCCTACTTCTTTACATAGCGACCGAAGTTTCCGATGGTTACTTTTTCTTACTTGTTTCCACTCATACATACAGGTGGCTGCCGAGGACGAAGATTGGCTCATCTCGGAACACGGAGCGGGTCCATCTTGACAAGTAACCAGCCCTAAAAATAGTGCAAAAAATGCCTTTTTTTCCTCTTTCTCCTCACTGTTGTCGTTTTCACACCAGATTCGTGCGTAAAAGCACCAACCACCCTTGTTATAACTTTTTTATGTTGTAATTGAACTTTTGAAACAATTTTTTGATCAAACCCGATGTTGAAAAATGATTACTTGGCGACCAGTAATCAAAATGCCTTTCTATTGCCTTGTCTTTCTCATTTCTTTACATAACGACCGAAGTTTTCGATGGTTATTTTTTCTTACTTGTTTTCACTCATACATACAGGTGGCAGCCGAGGACGAAGATTTGCTCATCTCGGAACCCGGAGTGGGGCCATCTTGACAATTAACCAGCCCTAAAAATTGTGCAAAAAATTGCCATTTTTTTCCTCCTCTTCACTGTACTCGTTTTCACACAAGATTCGTGCATAAAAGCACCAACCACCCTTGTTATAAGTTTTTTATGTTGTAATTGAACTTTTGAAACGTTTTTGAGCCCGAACTGAACGTTGAAAAAAGATTACTTGGCGACCAAGTAATCAAAATGCCTTGCTCTATTGCCTTGTCTTTCGCACTTCTTTACACAGCGACAGAAGTTTCCGATGGTTATTTTTTCTTACTTGCTTCCACTCATACATACAGGTGGCAGCCGAGGACAAAGATTGGCTCACCTCGGAACACGGAGCGGGTCCATCTTGACAAGTAACCGGCCCTAAAAATAGTGCAAAAAAATGCCATTTTTTCCTCTTTCTCTTCACTGTAGTCGTTTTCACACAAGATTCGTGCATAAAAGAATCAACCACCCTTGTTATAACTTTTTTATGTTGTAATTGAACTTTTGAAACAATTTTGTGACCAAACCCGACGTTGAAAAAAGATTACTTGGCGACCAAGTAATCAAAATGCTTTGCTATTGCCTTGTCTTTCCCACTTCTTTACATAGCGACCGAAGTTTCCGATGGTTATTTTTTCTTACTTGTTTCCACTCATACATACAGGTGGAAGCCGATGACGAAGATTGGCTCATCTAAGAACCTGGAGCGGGTCCATCTTGACAAGTAACCAGCCCTAAAAATAGTGCAAAAAATGCCATTTTCTTCCTCTTTCTCTTCACTGTACTCGTTTTCACACGAGATTCGTGCGTAAAAGCACCAACCACCCTTGTCATAACTTTTTTATGTTGTAATTGAACTTTTGAAAGGATTTTGATCCCGAACCCGACGTTGAAAAAAGATTACTTGGAGACCAAGTAATCAAAATGCCTTTCTATTGCCTTGTCTTTCCCACGCCTTTACATATCGACCGAAGTATTTTATGGTTATTTTTTCTTACTTGTTTCGACTCATACATATATGTGGCAGCCGAGGACGAAGATTGGCTACTCTCGAAACCCAGAGAGGGTCCATCTTGACGAGTAAAAAGCCCTAAAAATAGTGTGAAAAAACGCTATTTTTTTCCTCTTTCTTTTCACTGTACTCATTTTAACACCAGATTCGTGCGTAAAAGCACCAACCACCCTTGTGATAACTTTTATCTTGTAATTAAACTTTTTAAAGGAATTTGAGCCCAAACCCCACATTGAAAAAAGTTTACTTGGCGACCAAGTAATCAAAATGCCTTGCTATTGCCTTGTCTTTTTCACGTCTTTACATTTCGACCGAAGTTTCTCATGGTTATTTTTTCTTACATGTTTGGACTCATACATATACGGGGCAGCCGAGGACGAAGATTGGGTACTCTCGAAACCCGGAGAGGGTCCATCTTGACGAGTAAAAAGCCCTAAAAATAGTGTGAAAAAATGCTATTTTTTTCTTCTTTCTCTTCACTGTACTCATTTTAACACCAGATTCGTGCGTAAAAGCACCAACCACCGTTGTTATAACTTTTTTATGTTGTACTTGAACTTTTTAAAGAATTTTGAGCCCAAACCCGACGTTGAAAAAAATTACTTGGCGACCAAGTAATCAAAATGCCATTCTATTGTCTTGTCTTTCCCACGCCTTTACATATCGACCGAAGTTTTCGATGGTTATTTTTTCTTACTTGTTTCCACTCAGGCATATACGTGGCAGCCGAGGACGAAGATTGGCTCCTCTCGGAACCCAGAGAGGGTCCATCTTGACAAGTAAAAAGCCCTAAAAATAGTGTGAAAAAATGCTATTTTTTTCCTCTTTCTCTTCACTGTACTAATTTTAACACCAGATTCGTTCGTAAAAGCACCAACCACCCTTGTGATAACTTTTTTATGTTGTAATTGAACTTTTTAAAGGATCTTGAGACCGAACCCGAAATTGAAAAAGATTACTTGGCGACCAAGTAATCAAAATGCCTTTCTATTGTCTTGTCTTTCCCACGCCTTTACATATCGACCGAAGTTTTCGATGGTTATTTTTTCTTACTTGTATCCACTCATGCATATACGTGGCAGCTGAGGACGAAGATTGGCTCCTCTCGGAACCCAGAGAGGGTCCTTCTTGAAAAGTAAAAAACTCTAAAAATAGTGTGAAAAAATGTTATTTTTTTCCTCTTTCTCTTCACTGTACTAATTTTAACACCAGATTCGTTCGTAAAAGCACCAACCACCCTTGTGATAACTTTTTTATNCGTAAAAGCACCAACCACCCTTGTTATAACTTTTTTATGTTGTAATTGAACTTTTGAAAGGATTTTGAGCCCGAACCCGACGTTGAAAAAAGATTACTTGGCGACCAAGTAATCAAAATGCCTTGCTATTGCCTTGTCTTTCCCACGTGTTTACATAGCGACCGAAGTTTCCGATGGTTAATTTTTCTTTCTTGTTTCTACTCATACAATACACGTGGCACCGAAGACAAAGATTGGCTCCTCTCGAAACCCAGAGATAGTCCATCTTGATAAGTAAAAAGCCCTAAAAATAATGTGAAAAAATGCTATTTGTTTCTCTTTATTTTCACTGTACTCATTTTAACACCAGATTCGTGCGTAAAAGCACCAACCACCCTTGTTATAACTTTTTTATGTTGTACTTGAACTTTTTAAAGAATTTTGAGCCCGAACCCGAAGTTGAAAAAGATTACTTGGCGACCAAGTAATCAAAATGCCTTTCTATTGCCTTGTCGTTCCCACTCCTTTACATAGCGACCGAAGTTTCCGATGGTTAATTTTTCTTACTTGTTTCCACTCATACAATACACGTGGCACCGAAGACAAAGATTGGCCCCTCTCAAAACCCAGAGATAGTCCATCTTGATAAGTAAAAAGCCCTAAAAATAGTGTGAAAAAATGCTATTTTTTTCTCTTTCTTTTCACTGTACTCATTTTAACACCAGATTCGTGCGTAAAAGCACCAACCACCCTTGTTATAACTTTTTTATGTTGTAATTGAACTTTT
>QAOC01008342.1:67415-81998 GCA_003255005.1 Begonia fuchsioides | reverse complement strand
CCGAAGTCAGGCACCTTGACATTTATTCTGCCTCAACACTGGCAAGAATGGGATTAGCCCAGGATGATGATGGAGGTTGGCACTACAAGAAACAAATGCCACCCAAGTCTAGCACCTCCACTTCAAGAAATGACCCTCCCCTGACATCAGAAGAGCTTCACATCCCACCGGAGCATCGACCTGCTCGTGAGAAGCAACCTTCTTCCTCCATGATTGAGGAACGGTTTTGATATGCTCACAGGACTCATCTCAAACTTAGCATCCTCTGTTGAGTCCTTACATCATAAGGTTGATAAACTTCAGAAACAAGTTGTTGGGACGAAGACTATGAAGACGAAGAAGAAGAACATGAAAAGGATGATTTAAGATCTTCAGCACAACCTTCTACTTTTTCAGCTGAGCCAGATGTCACACCGGCTGGTGATCTGGTCAAAGAGCATCTTCCTGAAGGAGGAACGGTGTTGATTCCCTCCTCCACTGGAACTCAAGTTCTTGATTCCCCATCCCTCTCACCGACTGTTTTTCCATCCTTAGATGACGAGGCATCAAGAGGAGAAGAGGATATCTAGATTTTTTATCTTAGCTCTTCTTAGTAAACAATTCTATTTTGTGTGTGTGTCTCGATGCTTAGTAATTCTATTTTAATCTTCACTGTTCTATCTTTGAATGTTAGTAATTCTATCTATGTGCTTTACTGCTCTACTTTCTTTTTTTGATAATGTCAATGGGGGAGAATAAGTGTGTCTATGTATGAGGGAGCTTTGAATACTTTGAATATCTAATGCATGCATAGATTATGGGGGAGCAACTTACAAACATGCATGAATAGTTTTGTCATCATAAAAAAGGGGGAGATTGTTAGCTTTAAAAGGTTTTAAAGTAATCAATTATTTTTTATGATAACTATGTAAGATAAAATTGAAGTTTTAGCAAGTGCAGCCAGGCTCGTAGAAGCAACATATGTCGACAGGTATGTACTTATGTCGACCGCTATAAGTCCAGAGATTATCGTATGTCGACCGGACGTCACTTATGTCGACCGCTCAAAGACCAGAGAAGAATCATATGTCGACCGTTTATCAAGTATGTCAACCGATTGAAGACAATTGAAGTTCAAGAGATTAGATCTATGTCGACCGGACGCAACATATGTCGACCGGTTAAAATCCAGAGAAGGATAGTATGTCGACAGTCTATCAAGTATGTCGACCGATTGAAGTCAATTGAAGTTCAAGAGATTGGATCGTATGTCGACCGGACACAACTTATGTCGACCGCATGGAATCCAGAGACAATTGTATGTCGACCGTTGCAGAACCTATGTCGACCGGCCAAATAACAGAGATATTTCCATGTCGACCACCAAGAGTAGATGTCGACCGAAGAACTTTGAGATACCGAAGGTATGTCGACAGTTGCAGAACCTATGTCGACCGGCCAAAGAACAGAAAGTTTTCCATGTCGACCGCCAAGAGTAGATGTCGACCGAAGAACTTAGAAATACCGATGTTATGTCGACAGCTCCGACGATATGTCGACCGGTCGAAACCAACGACAGGGAAATTCTTCAACGGCTATTTTTTTTATGAGTCTTAACGGCTATCTCTATGTCGACAGTCCTCGAAGATATGTCGACAGCTCCGATGTCTGACAGAAGAAAATCTATAAATTGGAAACGAGAAGCCAAAAGTAGCAGCCGATTTTTTAGAGAGAAAAGTACGTCCAAACTCTGCCAAAATTTCTAAAAAGCTTTTCTCTTCACTCTCTCATCATTGTAATTTATAAGATCATTCTCTTTGTGATCGAGAGAGTAGTTTTTCAAATCATTCACAAAATACTTTAAGTTATTACTTGTGAGATATTGTAAAGGGGTGACGCCTCTCAGAAAGAAGAGTCAATTGTAAGGTTTGATTAACACCCGGAAGTCAATCATAGTAAAGCTCCAGGTAGAGCTGAAAGATCTTCAAGGAGGAACCTTGAAGCGCGGACGTAGGCAAGGTTGGCCGAACCGCGTTAACAAGCCCAGTGTCATTCTTCTCTCTCTTAAACTTTTTAATTATTGGTTGTGCTTAGTCATTTAATAGATAAATAATTTTTAAGAGATAAACGAAGAATTTTATATTAAACTTATAAAATATCGATTAACCTAATCCCCCCCCCTTTAGGTTAAACACGATCCTACAGTTTAGGTATCCAAGGTTCAGTGTTCTAGGGTTTAGGGGGATCAGGACATCACGAAGAGAAAAGAGGAAAAAATAATCCAACCGGCGCAAGCATTGAAGGAAATATGACACGAGATCGAGTAAAAAGGTTTGCTAAAAAACTAAGCATATATGAATTAGATTATTATGTAATTACCTTATATATTATAATGGCTTATTTATAGTCTATGCTATAGAGGAATTAGGTGAGAAACTACGTAAAAAAGTTTGTGGGAAAGTAGATGGGAAAGTTGATGAGGTTAGGAGAAGAGAAATTAGGTGAGGAATGAGTACTATAACTATGTATTAGATTTACCATTTGAGAACAACTTGAGTTTTGAGAATCATATTTTGACAGAACTTCTCCTTTTAAACGTGTTGTTTGGACTTTCACTGCAAGTCGAGCAACATCATTTTTGACTTATGAAACAGAATCCATTTGTTTGTGGTATCTTTTCTATTTAAGGTTCTTAGTCGTGTTATTGTTTCAGATCTTAAGCTCTTTCTAAGCTAAGGTTTAAATGTCCATCGACTTTTGGGTCAAGGTTCCATTTTCTTTCTATAATTTTTTATATTCACATTTGATCACTGATCAATCCATATAAGTTATGGTCATATCATTTGGTATCACAATCGCATGGCTATCTTGTTTAAAAAAAGTGTCTCCTTATTTGATTTAAACTAAATCTACCTTCGAGTATTTGGTTAGTAAAAAAATCCCTTCTTATTTGGTATAAATCAGAGTCATCTTCTAGTATTCAATTTGAAAAAAAAAATTGAAAAGTTAGCTAGTATTTGCATTATATCTGAAACCAATACACTTATTTATCATTTGATCCAATCTTTCTTTTTTGTTTGATTTCTGCTATCTTTGTCATGTCTTGTGGGTTAATCTAGTGTTCATCTATGTTCAATTCAAATATCGATATTCTTCACCAATTTGTTTTCTTCCAATTGATAATTTGGTTTTGACGTGAAAAGTGTCTTTGTTAGGTCTTTCAACTCTTGACATCATTTGAACAAGTATGGGGAAAAAGGCGAGGGTGGTGAGATTATGAGAAGGTAAAAGCCAACTGACAAGTGTAAAACAAGATTAACAAATTAAAGTGAAAAACTTATCCGAGCAAAACGTATGAGGGAGTGTTGTGAGGTCCATCTTATTACATTTTTTACTCTCTAACATTTTCTTGCAGATTTAATTTTTTACCAATGCCAAACTCTGACAACGAAGTCGCATCGCAATGGAATGAAAGACTTCAATTTAATGCTTAATAGGTCAAATGAGAAATTAATGAAAGACCACTTTCATTGACTCAATGAACAGTTAAATAACATTGCAAAGGGTCAACAATAACATTGAGAACCACACAATCAAAATAAAAATCCTCCCTGAAGAATAAGAGACCACTATGTAGAAGAAATTGGGAGAGAGCTATTGATACGTGGGACGATATGAAATCTACCATGAGGAGAAGATTTGTACCAAGCAGATATTATCGAGATTTATGGCAACTTCTACACCAACTTAAGCAAGGTATAAAAAGCGTAGAAGAATACTTCCAAGAAATGGAGATAACCATGATTAGAGCAAATATAGAAGAAGACAGAGAAGCCATCATGGCTAGATTTTTTGGAGGATTTAATCTAGAAATACAAGATAAGATCGAGCTACAACATTACGTGGAGTTGGAAGATATGTTGCACATGGCGATTAAAATAGAACAACAACTGAAAAGAAAGAGTGGCCAACGTTCTTATTTGGCCAATAGTTCTTCTAACTGGAAGCCTAATTTCATGAAAAGATAAGACAAACAGATTGCTAAACAAAGCAAGATAAAAAAGCGGGAACATCTACATCTTCAAATTGTGATATCAAATGTTTTAAATGTCAGACAAGGGGTCACATATATGGCCAATGCCCTAAAAAGAGGGTAATGGTAATACGAGATAATAGAGAAATAGAGACAGATGGTGACTTCAAAGATGATAGCATTGAACAATTTGAAGAGGAGTATTGTGTAGAAGGAGATTTACTAGTTACACGGAGAGCTTTGAATGCTTAACCAAAAGTAGTTGATGATAAAGTACAACGATAGAACCTCTTTCACACTAGATGCCATGTTCAAAACAATGTATGTAGTATGATAATTGATGGGGGAGTTGTACTAATGTTGCAAGTACTATTTTTGTGGACAAAATTGGTTTATCCATGATGAAGCACCAGTGACCATATAAGTTGCAATGGTTCAACCAAAGTAGAGAAGTTAAAGTCAACAAAGAAATGTTTTTTACTTTTTGTGTATGCAAGTACGAGAATTAAGTATTATATTATGTGGTGCCTATGGAAGCTAGCCACATTCTACTTGGGCATCCATGGCAATATAATTGACGACTGATGCATGATGGGTTCTAAAATAAGTACTCATTTATATTCAACAAGAGACTAATTAGCATTGTTCCTATGTCACCAAGGGAAGTATACGAAGATCAGCTCAGACTTTAACAAAGTTATCATTAAAAGAAATCATGCCAAAAAGAGAAAAAGAGAGAAAAAGAGAGTAAAAAAACAAGAGATTAAGAGAGCAGAAGAAGAGAAGAAAAAAGAATGGAAAGAAAAAAAAGAGAGAGAAATTGAAAAAAGAAATTTGTTATAAAATGGAGTAAAGTGAGTAGAGCGTACTCTGAGGGACAACCCATGACAGTCTTTTTTGCACAAACACACTATGATATTTACTAACACTCTAACCATGTTGTTCCTAGTGTTGTCCAATCTCTTTTGCAGGTTACAGGATTGGAAACATGGCAACATTACCTATTGACAAGAGAGCTCATCATTCGCACATATCACGAGTCCCTCAAGTTTCTTAAAAACCAACACAAGCTCAACAAATTACATGTTAGAGGGATGGAATTTGAAGAACCATTTCCTACGTCATCCATTACAAGAAAGGTAAGCAGAATGTAGTTGATTCCCTTTCTCACTAGTATGTTTTCATTTTCTCCTTATGAGCTAAACTACTTAGATTTGAGTTTATAAAAGATCCATACCCGAGTGATAATGATTTTGGGGAACTATATAGGGTTTGCAAGAAAACTAATGCTGGGGATAGGAAAGACCTTAGGTGTCATCCAAAAACACTTTTACTAGGCACGTCTAAAAAAGGATTTTGAAAGGATTTTGAAAGGATTTCTAACAGATGTGTTACATGCAAACAAGCAATGACTAGAATTTAACCCAATGGCTTGTACATGCCGCTAGCCATCCCTAACGCTCCCTCGATAGATACTTCGATAGATTTTGTACTAGGCTTGCCTTGAAGTAAGATAGGTAATGATTCAATTTTTGTCGTGGTGGATAGATTTTCCAAAATGGCACATTTTATTCTGTGTCACAAATATGAAGATGTGACTCACATTATTGATTTATTTTTTTAAGAAATTGTTAGGATGCATAGGATTTCCAAGGCCATCATTTCTGATAGAGATGCAAAGTTTTTAATCTTTTTTGGAAAACATTGTGGGGTAACTTAGGTACCAAACTTCTATCCTCCACCACTTGTCACCCATAATCTTATGGAGAAACAGAAGTTATCAATATGACCTTATCAACATTACTACAATCAATCATAAAGACAAACATTAAGAGTTGGGAAAAGTGTCTACCACATGTTGAATTTGCTAATAATTTATCAGCTCATTCATCTACTAAATTTTAACCTTTTGAAATTGTATATGGTTTTAATCCATTAAATCCTTTTGGATTTATCTTCTTTACCTATTTCTCAGTGTGTTTATTTATATGGAAACAAGAAGGCAAAACTTGTTAAGAAGCTTCATGAGAGTATAAGGAAAAATATTGAGAAACGATCTGAACAATATTTTAAACACGCTAACAAAGGATGATGAAGTTTTACTTTTGAACCAGGAGATTGGGTGTGGTTGCACCTACGTAAGGAATGATTTCCAATCAAAAGAAAATCTAAACTACTACTATGTGGGTATGGACCCTTTCAAATTCTTTAGCGCATCAATGATAACATTTTCCATTTAGATCTTCCAGTTGAGTGTAATTTTAGGGCCACATTCAATGTTTCTGATTTATCTCCTTTTAATGCAAAAGATGATTTTAAAACAAATCCTTTTAAACAATGAGGGAATGATAAGGACATCACAAATAGAAAAGGGAAGAGCTAAATGCAACCAACACAAGAATGGAATGAAATATGACAAGAGATCGAGCAAAGAAGTTTAGTGAAAAACTAAGCATATATATCTAAGAACTTCTCAATTGTGACAGCGTTATTGTTCCAGACAACATCAAATTTAAATGCATGACATTCATTCAAGTGCACATGGGAGGAGATGTCATTATTATGAATTAGACTATATGTACATACCTTAAGTAATATAATGGATTATTTACAATCTAAGTGGCAGGGGAATTAGGTGAGAAAGTAGGTAAAAAAGTTGGTGGGAAAGTAAGTTAGATAGTTGTTAAGGTTGGGATAAGAGAAATTATGTGAGGAATGAGTACTATAAATATGTATTAGATTTACCATTCGAGAACAACTTGAGTTTTGAGAATCATATTTTGAGACTACTTCTCATTTCAACGTGTTGTTTGGTCATTCATTGCAAGCCCAGCAGCATTGCTTCTAACTTATCAAACAAAATCCCTTCATTTGTTGCATCTTTCCTATTCAAGGTTCTTAGCCGGATTATTGTTTCAGTTCTTAAGCTCTTTCTAAGATAAGGTTTAAACGTCCATCGACTTTGGGTCAAAGTTCCATTTTCTATCTTTACTTTTTTTATATTCCACATTTGGTAACTAATCAATCCATATAAGTTAAGATCATATCACTGGGTTCAATGGTTTAAGGTTAAGGTTTAAAGATTAAAGGGATTTAAGGATTAGGGTTCAATGTTCTACAGTTCATGGTTTAGAATTCCATGGGTTCTAGTGTCTAAGGTTTAGTGTTCTAGGGTTTAGGGTTCAAAGTTCTAGGCTTCAAGGTTCCAAGGTTCATGGTCTCGAGTTTCAGGGTTAAGGGTTTCAAGGTTCCAGGATCCAAGGTTCTATGGTTCAAAGTTTCAAGGTTCAGGGTTTAGGGTCCAAGGTTCTTGTTAACATGGTTGAAGAGTTTCAAGGTTCTCGGTTCCATGGTTCCAGGGCTAAGGGTTAAGGGTTCTAAGGTCTTGGGTTTATGGTTACAAAGTTTGAGGATTTAAGGGGCCAGGGTTGAGGGTTCCATGTTTCAAGGTCTCAGGTTTCATGTTCAAGTTTAGTGTTTAAAGGATTCTATGGTTCAAGGTTCCGGGGTATAGGGTTCAAGGTTATAGGGTTCTTAGTTCATGGTTTTTGGGTTCCAGGATTCTAGTGTTCAAGGTTCTAGGGTTCGAGGTTTAGTGTTTTTTAGTGTTTAGTGTTCAAGGTTAAGGGTTTAAGGTTTGGGATTTAGGGTTTAAGGGTTCCAAAGTTTGAAGGTTCGGGGTTAAGAGTTCCAAAGTTTAGGGTTGAAGGTTCCAAGGTTATAGGGTTCTATGGTTCTGTGTTCTAAGGTCTAGGGTTTGAGGTTCCTGAAATCTAGGGTTTCATGATTGAGGGTTCAAGGTTTCATGTTAAAGGGTTCCAAGGTTCTAGGGTTCAGGGTTTAGGGTTCTAGGGTTGAGGGTTTTAGTTCTAAGGTTCAAGGGTTTCAGGGTTCTAGGGTTTTAAGGTTCAAGGTTCCAAGGCTAAGGGTTTAGGGTTATAGGCTTTTAATTAAGGATTCAGGGTTTACGAGTAAGGGATCAAAGGTTTAGGGCAAGGTTAAGGGTTCCATGGTTCAGTGATCATAATTCTAGGATTAGGGTTCAAAACTCAAGGGGTTCTTGGGTCCAAGGTTCAGGGTTCTAGGGTTCAAGGTTCCAAGGTTTATTGTTCAAGAGTTCAGGTTTCACGTCTCAATAGTTCAAGTGTTTTAGGATTTTAGGGTTTTAGGGTTCATGAATTCAATGATTATAGGGTCCAGAGTTCATGGTTCAAGTGTTTAAGGTTCAGGGTTCTAGAGTTCCAGGGTTCTAGGATTCAAGGTTACGAGTTCATGGTTTCATTATCCAAGAATCAGGTTTCAGGGTTCCAGGGTTCAATGTTCAACGGTTCATGGTTCAACATTCTAGGGTTAAAGGTTAATGTTCAAGGGTTTCAAGGTTCTAACATTTAGGGTTAAAGGTTTAAGGTTTTGGGTCCAAGGATTTTTGGGTCCTATGTTTAAGGTGCAGGTGTTCAATGTTAAAGGGTTAGTGGTTAAGGGTTGAACAATTCAAAGGTTCTTAGGTTGTATGGTTCAAGGATTAATAGTCTAGGATTCATGGTATAAAGATTCAACGTTCTCGAGTTCTTAGGTTCTAGGATTCGATGGTTTAGGGTTACGGTTTTAAGGTTTCAAAGCTCAAGGTTTAGGGTTGATGTGTTAAGGTTCCAAGGTTTTAAAGCTCGAGGTTCAATGTTCCAAGGTTGAGCGTTCAATATTTCACGGTCCATAGTTCTAGGATTTAGGGTTATGGGGTTCAAGGTTTATGTGCTCAAAGCTTCTAGGGTTTAGGGTTCATGGTTCATGGTTAAGGTTTAGAGTTTAGGGTTAAGGGTTCAGGTTTTAAGGTTCCAGTGTTCAGGATTCATGGTTCAAGTTCCATGGCTTCGAGGTTTATGGTTTAGCATTCCAAGGTTTAGGATTCATGGTCCTAAGGTTCATGTGTTCTAGGGTTCAGAGTTTAATGTTTATTACTTTTAGGGTTTAGGGTTCAGGCATTCCAGGGTTAAGGGTTTAGTGTTCAGGGTAACAATGTTAAGGGTTCAAGGGGGTTCAAGGTTCAGGGTTCTAGGGATTAAGTTTATGGTTACAGGGTTCTAAGGTTTTGAGTTCACAATTTCTGGGTTCAGGATTCAAGGTTGTAAGGTTCAAAGTTCACAATTTCAGGGTTTCAAGATCTTAGGGTTCAGGGTTCAAGGTTCCAAGGTTCAGGGTTTAGAGTTAGGGTTTGGGGTTAGGGTTTAAGGATTCCAAGGTTTCAAGGTCCATGGTTAAAGGTTCCATAGTTCGGGGTTCAAGGATCTAGGGGGTTCCATGGTTTCAAGGGTTTAGGGTTGCTAGGTTTGAGGGTTTCTCGATCCAGGGTTCACTTTTCATTTGTTTAGGGTTTAGCCAAGAAGTTTGCTAACATGTTTGCTCATTTTGTAGGGTTAATTATGCAATGAACCTTAATGGAAGAGCCAACTTTGGATGATCAAGGACAGCCCAAACAGCTTCTCACTTGGGAATTTTCCACAATACTCGAGGCGGCCCGAGAAACCATAAACCTAGCCGAGGGTCCAACCATTGCATGGTCCATCCAAGATCTAGAGAAGGGAAGTCAAAGCCCATTTCCCTCGGGTACTTCATCAGCCCAAGTTAAAGTGGAGGGATGAAGACCCATTTTTAATTTCATTTAGTGTTTTGTTTGTTTTTCGATTGAACAATTGTCGAGTTGAAAAAGGTGGTTTGTTTTGGTTAGAATTAGGGTTTTATTTGCTTAAGGGTTAGTCACGTGAAAACCCTCTTTTGTGCTTCAGGTGGGGTGTTGAAGGGGGGGACCATGGTAAGCTTTGGTGCCTCCTTTTCGGGTAACTTCTAGGAGGACCACTTAGCTATTTTTCTTCCTTGTTTTCCAATTTCGGGTAATGTTTTTTTTGAATTTTCGGGAGCCCACCCTCCCAAGCTTGGGGGTGATTTTAGGGTCACTTTGAGCTCATTTGTATTCAGTGAAGTTTGAAATTAAAGACTGCATTTTGCATCTCATTTCCTTAGTGCTTTCTCCTTCTCCAAGACTCGGGTTTTCCGGTGAGTTATATCTGGAAACCATTGAGAGCTCCACTCCGGTTTTGGCTGCCATTAAAGCTTGGGGTTAGCTAGGCCATACCACACTCCTTCAACCACGTTCTAGTAGAAGCCAAGGTAGGATGTGAACCCCAAAGCTTCTCCTCCTTTTGGGTTTATCCTTCCGTTTATAACTTTCCTATCTTCCTATCTTCCGTTTATAACTTTCCTATCTTCCTTTCCCGAGAGCTCATACCACAATTTTTATAAAAAATATTTTCCACTGCAAGTTAGAAAGTACATATTTTGAGTCAGGAAGGATGTTATAAAATTATGGTATCCAAGCACAAGTCAAAATTGCTTATGTAGATAGCTTGACAACACAATTGCCATCATCGCTGAGCTCTAACATTAGTTATTGCTCAATATAGGACAAGTACAAAATGATAAGAGGAAATTACACAAGAGATGAGGCCATTAATCGGCTATCACAAATTTTTGATCGCCAATTCAAACAATTGGAAAGATTAATTGCTTGAGAAGAACATGCAAGGTCCTTTGTGGTTGGGAAGGGAGATCTTAGTTGTCAAAGGTGTCTTCGCTTTTACCATCCAAGTTTTGATGGGCAATCATCAGACCCAACATATGCTAAAGACTAGGTTCTTACACTTGAAGATATGCTTGATTATGCTAGAATTCAAGACCCAGAATATGCTAAAAAGTGTCTTCGTGTTCTGAACTCTAGAACCGTTAACCCTAAACACTAGAACCCTGGACTCTGAACCTTGAACCCTGAACTATGAACCTAGGAACCCTGAATCCTAACCTTATACCTTGAACCCTAAACCCTGAAAACCTGAACCTTGGTCCCTAAACCCTTAACCCTAGAACATTAGAACCCTAAACCCTTAACCCTAGAACATTAGAACCCTAAAACCCTTAATCATGAACACTTAGGCCCTGAACCCCGTAACCCTAAATCCATGAGCAATGACCCTATACCCTAAATCCTAAACCATGTAAGTTTGAACTCTGGACCCCTTAAACCTTTGAACCTTGAACCCCTAACCCTTGAACCGAAGAACCTTATAACCTTGAACCCTTGCACCCTTAACCCTTAACCCTTAACCCAACAACCCTAAACCCTGGAACCTTTAACCTTTAACCCTGAACCCTAGAACCTTAAACCTATGAATCATGAACCCTGGACCTAGAACCCTTAACCCTGTAACCTTGAACTTTAAACCATAAAACCCTTGAACCCTAGAAACTTGAACCCTAGACCCAAGAAAACCTAAACTTTGGAACATTGTATCTTAAACTTTGAATCATGAACTCCGAACCATGGAACCCTTGAATCATAGAACCATAAAATCTGAACCTAGAACATTGAACACTGAACTGTAAACCTTAGAACCATGAAACCCTTAATCCCGAACCCTAGAAACCTAGAGCATTAAATCATGGAACCCTAAAACTTTAGACCATGAAACATGACCTCAACCCTAAACCTTGGAACCTTGAAACCTCAACCCCTTAGTCAATAACCCTGGAACCTGTAACCTTAAACCTTGAACTCTAGAACTATGAATCATGGAGCCATAAATCCTTAACCCTTAACCCTTGAAGCTGAAACCCTAGAGCCTTGAACCATGAAACTTAAAACCATTAACTTTGAACTCTGAACCATAGACTCTGAACCCTTGAACCCTGAACCCTTGAATCCGGAACACTAAACCTTGGATCTTGGAAGCCTAAAACCCTAGAATCGTGAACCCTTAAACCAAGAACCATAGAACCCCTTGAACCCTGAACATCAAACCCAGCCACCCATTAACCCCTAAACCTTGAATTGTCGAACCATAAATGTTGGTACCCTTAACAGTTAACCCCAAACCCTTAACCTTTAACGCAGAACCTTTGACCTTGAATTTTGGAACCCTAGACAAAGGGCACTGAGACTCTGGACCCAAAACATTGGAAGCCTAAACCATTAACCCTGGACCCAGAAAACTTGATCCCTGAACCATTAAAACCTAGAACCCTAAACCCTAAACCATAATTCCTGAATCCTACAACCTTGGAACCTTGAACCTTGAACCTTGAAACCCTTAACTATCAACCTTGGAACGCTGGAACCATTGCACCATGAACCATAACCCTTGGAATCCTGAACCTTAAAATCCGGAACCCTCAAACCTAGATTCCTAAAACTATAAACCCTAAACTCGTAAACCCCTAACCCTTGAACCCTAAGTCCTACATTTATGGACCTTTAACCTTGAAACCATGAACCCTGGAAACTGAACCCTATAACCCTTAACCTGTAACCTTAAACATTATACCCTTGACTTTGGAACCCTGAACCATAGAACTTTTCCCTGGAACACGACCATGAAACCTAGGCCTTGTATTACATCTTTTTTTTATATGTATATACATACGTTATTGTTTAAAAGCATTTTTCATCGTATACAACGAAAGACTTTTGGAAAAATAAGAACCCATTATTTCATATATGTAACATAGTAAAACATTAAGTAACCAATCTACTTCGTATTGTGAAGAAAGATTAAGAAATACTTTTATTGACATACATCGAACTAGGTTTTTACAGAAACTTTGCTTTTTAAAACGTTCCTTTTACAAACAACATACTTGAACATAGTCATACAAAGCTATATAAACATTTAAAATATTTAAGAACTTTGTCCACCGGTTACACTTGCTTTAGCAACCACAAATCCTCACCATGGACAAGCTTCACCAGCCGCCATTGGGGTCATCAATGAAATGAACTTCATCATCATCCTTACCTACATTACAGAGTTCATCTAGTGAGCCTATTGCGCAGTAAGTAGTGCACTATGATATATTTTTATAAATGATATGAAATGCATTATGAAAAATAAATTTATTCATTTCATTTAGTATTTTCATACATTTTCTTTCGATAACCATGGATTTGTCGAAGAACTCTATAAGCGGGTAGCAAAAAGGGTATGTCTTCGGTCTCTTCATTTGGGACAACCCTTCCATAATCCCATCTCACAACAAATCTTACGTACATTAATTTTTTTCTCTCTTTTAGAAGCATATAGATATTGTAGAACTCTATAAGTGGGTAGCAAAAGGGTATGCCTTCGGTCCCTTCTTTTTGGACAACTCTTTCTTAATCCAGTCTTACAATGGATCGAATATACATTATTCAAGTTAAGTCATTCATTATTGTTGGAAATGAACGTTTATGCATGAGAAACCATTTTTGTTCTTTTTCATAACACAGTGATGCATGAATGTTCACGATGCATGCATAAACTTTATAACAACTAAATCACATTTAAGAGAATATTACTATGCAAAATAATAAAATTTCATTTATATATTTCATCTCATCACTAGCTGGCATCAACAATGTATGAACAAATGGAACGAAATCATAGTACTTTCCATTATTACTCTAAGCACAATCACATAACTGAAACCTACTACTTTGTAATGTAGTGTAATTAGAACAAAAAAACAAGCACACACTACTTACCTCGATTCCTTAGCACAATTGTAACACTTGATTAAAGCTTCTTATTCACCTCACAACCTAAAAAAACTCAGATTGAAGCTTCTAAATCGTGGGTCTTCTGCCTATCACACTTAAAAGTGCACAAAAACACCTTTTTAGTGCAATAACCTCTCAAAATTCCTCCAATTTTGTAAGAAATCTCTCTAATATTCTTTAACTTTGAGAAAATAGAAGAGAACTGTAAAATTTCGTGGGTTCAACCAAGAAGAACCCATCGCATTAGAAAAAGGAGATAGTAAAGTAAGAGGTGGCTTTTCAAGAAGCATGATGTGACACCATCAAATTTTACTTTTATCTCTTTAATTTTATACTAGATATGTGTTGTCCAATTCATTCAATCAAAAGCCTTAATGCAAAAACATCAATTAAGAGAGCCAGAAAATTTTGTGGGTTCATCTAAGATCTAGAAGCTTCAATCTGAGTTTTTTTAGGTTGGTTAGGAGATTTCTCTCCCCAAGGCGATTTGGCGTTTCCTCACGGTTTCTCCATTTCCTCGTTGTTGGTGCCTTCCTCTCCGTGGCTTCTTGCTTTCTCTTGAATCGGTGCTACAGTTCTTCCCTTCTATGGTTTTGTGTTAAGATTCTTACTGTTTCTTTCCTCCTGCAAGTGATCAGTTTTCTGGGTTAAATTTTATGCTTGCGGAGTTCCAGGTATTTTGAGCACTCTCTGGCTGTGACTCCCGTATTTGGTGAGTTCGTCGTTCTTCAGGTATTATCATCTTCCCTGGAGTGGTACTTCTGATATATCTCTCTTCTGGTTTTCGTTGCTTTGGCCTTATGGTTTTCAGGTAGTTATTATTCTGAACAACGGAGAATCGAAGCTTGCTTCCTCGGATTATCATTTCCTTCCCGGCATTTTCTGGTTTAATCTGCTATCTCTTCAGATATCTCCTCCATCCGGGATTCTTGGCCTATTTTTCCTGGGTTTTCTGGGCAAAGCTACTTGTTCCTCCCCCCCCCCCCCCCCC
>QAOC01008342.1:48295-66633 GCA_003255005.1 Begonia fuchsioides | reverse complement strand
GGGTTCTCGAGTCCAGCATCATCCTCCCTCCCGACCTACCTCAAGCTTTCATGCGCCTTCATCCCCACCTCCCCCCCTGTCTGCTTCATTTGTTGACATTGTTAAAAATGGAAGAAATCTTTGTCAGGGTCATATTCTCTCCTCTACCCGTTGCAATGAAGAGATTATTCATCTTACTGAAGCTGAAACCCTAAATATAAAAGAAGACCTTGGTCATGTTCTGGTTGGTTTCTTCCCGAATAGACACCCGGGTAAAGTGGGACTCCACAAGATCATAAAGGGTTGGAATGTCCCGGTTAAAACCATATCCAGTGCCAGAGGCTGGATTACCTTTATTTTCCAAACTGCTGAGAGTTGCAGCAAAGTTCTCCGTGAAGGCCCCTATTCTATTTTCGGCAAACCTCTATTATTAAAAGAACGGCCCGAATGGTTTATTTATGGAGATGAAAGCTTCAAAACTATTCCGGTTTGGGTTATCCTTGAAGAGCTGCCGCTGGAATGCTAGAGCAAAACTGCTTTGGAAAAAATCTCCTCCAACATCGCCTGCTTTATTTCTTCCCTAGCTTCTACTTTTGATTCTGGGCTTTATGATTCGGCTTTCTGCTTATAGGGCAGTTTGTTACTCTCTGTTTCTTCTAGTTTGTCTTGGTCTTTTGTAGTCTTCTGGCTTTTCTTGCTTCGACTGCATTTGTTGTTTTGGGTGTCCCGGTCTCCTCCCGAGTCTCTCAAATTCTTTTGTTTGTTTGTTCTGGCTTCACCGAGTTTTGTTGGATGAGTCTCCATCTTGTGGTTTCCTCCTCTTTTCTCGGGTTTGATGTATCTTTCTCTTCTTTATATACTCTTACTTATCAAAAAAAAAAAAAAGGAGAGAGTAAAACAAGAGGTAGCTTTTCAAGAAGCATGAGTTGCCACCATCAAATTTTACTTTTATCTCTTTACTTTTTTACTAGATAAGTATGTCCAACTCATCCAATAAAAAAATTTAATCATAAAAAATCAACTAAGATAGCTATAAAATTTCATGGCTTCATCAAAGAAACACCCATCAAATTAAAAAAAAAAAGGAGATAGTAAAGCAAGAGGTAGCTTTTCAAGAAGCATGAGGTGCCACCATCAAATTTCACTTTTCGCTCTTTACTTTTTTACGAGATAAGTTTTGTCCAATTCATCCATTCAAAAACCTTAATCTTAAAACATCAATTAAGAGAGCTGTAAAATTTCTTGCCTTTACCCAAAAAGCATCCATCACATTAAAAAATGAGACAGTAAAGAAAGAGATGGATTTTCAAGAAGCATGAGGTGCCACCATTAAATTCCACTTTTATTTCTTTACTTTCTAACTAGATAAGTGTTATCCAATTCTTTCGATAAAAAAATTTATCCTAAAACATCAATAAAGAGAGCTGTAAAATTTTGTGGGTTCATTCAAGAAGCACACATTACATAAAAAGACGAAGGGAGAAAGTAAAGAAAGAGATGGCTTTTCAAGAAGCATGAGGTATTACCATAAAATTTTACTTTTACTGTTTTACTTTTTAAGTAGATAAGTGTTGTCCAACTAATCAAAATAAAACCTTAATTATAAAACGTTAATTAGAAATACATTAATCTTGATGTATATAGTAATCAACCAATTAAACCTGTAATTTAACATGTACTATTTGGATATTTTCTAATCGCTTAACAAGCACATTTGACCAGCAAAAGTTAATTCAAATTTTTCATCTTAATTATACACTTTTAACACATTAAATATACACATACTTCACTATTGATTACTTACAAAACAAACAAAAAGCATGGTTGTTACACAAATTCCCCTTAAACCCTGGACCTTGGAACCCTAGAACCTTAAACCCTAAACCATGAACCCCTAAAACCTGAATCTACGGACCCTGAACCTTTGAACCTCGAACCTTGAAACTCTGAAGCTTTGAACCTCGAACCCTGAACCAATAACCTTTGAATCCTGGAAACCTGAACCCCAAACCCTAGAACACTGAACTTGTAACCCTGAACCCTTAACCATTGAACCCTGGAATACAGAACCTTGAACCTTGGACCTAGACCCTAGAACCCTAACCCTAAACCCCGAACCCTATACCCTGAAACTCTTCAACCTAGAACTTTCAACCCTCGACACTAAAACCCTGGAACGGTGAATCCTGAACCTAGGACCTTGGAACCCTGAAACTTTGAACCTTGGACCCTAGAACCCTAAAAACCCTTGAAACTTGACCTCTCAACCCTAGCCAAAAACCATGAATCCTAAACATTAACCCTAGACATTGGACCTTAAACCGTGAACTCTGAACCCTAGACTTTGGACCATAAACCCCAGAACCCTAAAACTCTTGAACTCTAAACATTGGAACTCTAAATCATGGAATCCTAGACCCTAAAACTTGAACCTTGAAATCTTGAACTTTGAAACACTAAACCCTCAAACCCTAAAACTTTGTAACCTAAACCATAAACCTCGGAACCTTAGAACCATGTAGCCCTAAACCTTGAACCTTGAACCTTAAACCTTGGAACCCTTAATCCTAGAAACCAGGAACCTTGAACCTTGAACCTGGAAACCCTAAACCTTGGAAATCTAGACCTTGTTACCTTGAACCCTGAACCCTAAATCCTAGAATCCTGAAACTCTGAACCTTGGAACCCTGAACCTTGGAACCCATCACCTTGGGATCTTGGACTCTAGAACCCTTGAACCCTAAAACAAAAACCTTGGAACTTTGAACCTTGGAATGCTGAACCCTGAGCCCTTAATCCCAGACCCTAAACTTTGAAAACCTTAAACCTTGAACCTCGAAACCCTAAAATCCTGAACTCTTAACAAAGGAGCCTGGAACCCTATAACCCCGGAGCCTTAAACCCTTAAACCCTCGACCATAAACCCTAAACTAGGGAACCCAAAACCCTAAACCTAGAACTCTGAGGCTTGGAACCCTAAAGCCTATAACTATGAACCCTGAACAATGAAAGCCTTAACCTTGGAACCTTTGACCTTTGAACCCCGGAAATCTTAACCCTAAACTCTAGAACATTGAACTCATAACCCTTAATACTCGACCCTTGAACCTTGGAAACCCAAACCCTAAGCCCTAGAACACTGAACTCGTAATCCTGAACACTTAAACCTTGAACCCTAGAAACCTGAACCTTAAACCCTAGACCTTATACACTAGAACTCTGACCCTGAACCCTGAACCCTAAACCCTGGACCCTATAACTCTAAACCCTGAATCTAGGAAAATAGAACCCTAAAACCTTGAACCTTGAACCTTTGAACCCTAGAAACCCTTAAACCTTGTACCTAGAACCTTGAACCCTAGACATTAAGCCTTGACATTAGACCATAAAACGTTAACTCTAAACACTACACCATGGACCCTAAACCTTGAAACCGTGTAGCCCTGTAACCTTAAAAACTAAACCTTGGACCTTGGAACCCGTAACTTTAAAACCTTGAAACCTCAACCTTGAACCTCGTACCCTGAAACTCTAAAACCTTGAACCTTAAAACCCTATACATTGAACACTCAACCGTGAACCATGAATTCAAAACCATAAACCCTTGAATCCTGAATCTTTAATCCTAGACCTTGAACTTTGGACCTAAGAATCCCATTAACCCTGTACCATGAACATTCAACTTCAAAACCTAAAATCCAAAAACTGTGAACCTTGAACTCTAGAACCATGAACCATGGAATCCTTAACTTTAAACCCTGAACTCTTGAACTTTAGACCCTAAACTCTTGAACCCTTGAACCTTGAACCTTGAAACTTAAACGCTAGAAACCTGAGCACTGAGCCCTAAACGTTGGAACCTTAGAACCCATAACCACTAACCTTTAACCCTAAACCCTCGACCTTGGAACCCTAGAATCTTAAACCCTAAACCATGAAGCTCTGACACCTGAACCATGAAGCCCTGAGACCTGAACCTTGAAGCGTGGAACCCATCACCTTTAACCTTATACCATGAGCCTTGGAAACCTGAACCCTAGAACCCTAACCCTAGAACCCTAAAACCTTGAACCTTTGAACCCTGGATAGCCTTGAAACTACAATTATAATTGTGAACCTTTGAACTTTGAACCTTGGAACCCAGAACCTTGGAACTTTGATCCTTAGAAACTTGAACCCGAGAACCTTGTAACCCTAGAACCCTAGAACTCATTAACTCTAAACTCTGAACCCTAAACCTTAGAACTGTTAACCTTGGAACCCTAGGCTCTTAACCCTGGACCCTAAAACCCTAAACTTTGAAAACCCTGAACCCGGAACTGTAAACCATGAACTCAGAACCCTAAACCCTTAACTTATAACATTGAATCCTGAAACTCTGAACTCTAAACCTTAGAATCTTGAACCCTAGAACCTTGGAACCCAAAACCATAGAACTCTGGAACTCTTAAACATTGAACCGTAAGCATTGCAACTTTGAACCTTGGAACCCTAAACCCTGGACCTTGGAACCGTTAACTTTGAAATCTTTGAATCTTGAACCACTAACTCAGAACCCTAAACCCTGAACTCTAAACCCTAAACTCAAAATCCTAAATCTTAAGACCTTGAACGCAAAACCCTAAATCCTAAATGCTGAAACTTTTATACATAAACCCTGGAACTCTAGAACCCTGAACCCCAGAACCATAAAACTTGAACCCTGGACCTTGAGCCATGAATAGTAAACCCTGAACCCTAAAACCTTGAATCCTGAAACTTAGAACCCTTAACCATGAACTTTTAACCATGTACCTTAAAACATAAAGTTCGAACCCAAAAACCCTTTCATATTTTTCAAGGATGGAATCGGGAAAAATGGTTATCGGGTGAAAAATAAGCAAAGAAAAGGTCGGGAAGGGGTGTTATTGGGGAAAGTGGTTCTCAAGTTGTATATGGAGTTTGTGACTAAGATTTGAAAGGATTGTTAGGAAATGAGAGGAGAGCTTAACCTCCAAAAATGGGGGCACATTATAAAGGGAATCAGAAGATATCCAGACGAGAATATTGGGTGCCAAAAAGGGGATGATCGGAAAAGGAAATGGGGTTGATCGGAATATGGGAGGTAACCAGAGATGGAGAAGAGCTAATATGGATTGAACGCTTACCCTAAGAACACGGGGGAGTGGTTGAAGTTGTGTAGCATGGCCTAGCTCACCCTAGCTCGTAAGGGAAGCAAAAACCTTGAAGGATGCTCTCGGATATCGCCAGATATTCACCGGAGAGCCGAGTCTTGGAGGTAGAAAACCGACCAAGGAAGAAGATGCAAAGCACTCTTTGTATTCAAAATAAACTAACTACAATGCTCGGTGATAAGAGGGTTTTAACCTCTCTAAAAATAGAGAGGGAAAACTCAATCGGAATGCATCAAAAGGCCATACCTGATTTGATGCATGCACAAATCAGAAGGGTGGAAAGAAGCATCTAACACTTACTCAATTTGGGGGTGACCAAGGAAGAGTGTTCCCCGAATTTGGTTCCCCCTAACCGGTTGCTTTTGAAACACCCTAAAAAGAAAAAACCCATGCAAAAGAGAAAACTCATAGAAACCCACTCCAAACCCACTCTAAACCCATGCCAAACTCATGCCAAACCCATATAAACCAACTCCAAACCCATAAAACCCTAAATAATTGTTTGTGAAAAAATAAAAAGCATAAAATAAAACTAGAGAGAGAGTTTTAATTGGGTTTGTGCCATTCTCCATGGGCCCCGACCTAAAACTAACCTAGACCCAGCTTGTACCCGGTTCCTCCTCTTCCCTTGCCTCTGCTTTGCACTTCCCTCCATGGTGTTCCAAGCACGTAGATGACTCGATCTCGGTCTCCATTTCCAAAGTTTCCCATACGAGAAGATGTTTGGGCTGCTCCAAGTCCTTCGGGGTAGGTTCCACCATAATTATTCCACGCTCATCATTTCCTACAAAAAGAGCAAATTGAGGTATGACTCTATGCAAGGCATCCCGTGGCATGTCACCCTTGAACCCTAGAAACCTAAAGCATGAACTATGAAACTATGAACTTCGGAACCCTGAACCTTAAACCATAAACTCTTGTACTTGAATACTTAGCCCTAAACCCGGAACACTAGAACCATTAATCCTAACCCTCGAACTTTAAACTGTGGACCTTGGAACCCTAGAACCTAAAACCTTGAACTTTAAACCCCAAAAGACTAAACCTTCAACCCTAGAACCTTGAACCTTGAACCCTTAACTGTAACAACCCTCATTTATTTTATGAATTTTTTGATTTTCAGATGAAAGCGTTTAAGATTATTTTTATGAATGTCGCTTAAATATTAGAGTGTTAAGGTATTTTGGATATTGGTGAATTAGTAGGTTGAATGTGATGAAGGAAATAATTAATTTTCGTGCGACCGCTATGAATTAGCGGTTGACACTTTGTTTACCGGTCGACCGCTATGGATTAGCGGTCGACACCTTGTTTATCGGTCGACCCCAGGATCAAGGAGGGGTTGACACAATAGAACCGTTTGGGGTCGACCTTAGGATCGAGAAGGGGTCGACACAATGGAATAATTTCGGTCCACCCAAGAATCAAGAAGGGGTCGACACAAAATAGTCCTTTAGTATACTTTCAGTCGACACCATGGACGAACGGTCGACACAAATAATGCTCGGGAGCTCGTTCGGTCAACACAATGGATGAGCGGTCGACACTTTCCCCGATTTGAGTTGAAAAGTCAGCCAAAAACGTGGGTAAATACGATTGATGGACGTAAAGGAAAGGTTAGTTTTGTTGATTAAGAGACAAGAGGGCATGGTCTGCCATTTCCCTACCAGCACGACTTCTTCTCCCCATTTTCCTCTGAATTCTCATGTCTTGATCAAGGGGAGAGTAAGATTGAGAAAGAAAAGGGAGGTGAGGTGGAAAAACTCTGAAGCTTTCGTCGAGACTGAAGTCCTGATGTGCCTTCCTTGCGGGTCGGCGCACCGTGGGTCGGAAGAATCCGGTACGCGGGGCTCTGATGAACGTCGCATACGGAAAATAGGAAAAACGGGTCGAGAGAATTGTGGGGTTGTGTTGTGGAAGCGTATTGTGGTGGAAATAAGAAGAATTGGTCGTATGAAAAGTGGAATGGCTCGGGTAAATAATGGAATGCCTCGGATGATGGAAAATATGGTGTATTTCGGGAATAGAAGGAAAAGGGTGATCGCTCGGGGAATTGGGATGGACTCTTTAGAGTTTTGGTATTGGGATGGATGGAAAATTCGAATACTTGAGCAATCAAAGTATTCTCCTCGGTAGACCTCGCCCGCACTTGGATGTGATGCACCTCTCGGCCGGATATTACGCACCAGAGAAGTATACGTCGGAGAGAGCTTCAAACCTTTCGGGAAGAAGGTGCAATGCACAATTTTACTCTAAAATTCACTCTATCTCATTCAAGTGCAAGTGTTACACTTAAATACTAAAAACATAAAAGATAAAGAGCTAAGAAAGATAAATTAAGCCCTTGGATGACTTGAATGCCTAAGATTGCTTCAAAAGGTCTCCGGTTGACTTTAGGCTCGGTTCATGAAGATTGGCACAGTTGGTTTTGCGTCTTGACCGAAGGTGACCATGGTTGACCAAGAGGGTGCACTCGGTGGGATAATCTTCAAACCATGAAAGATTGGCCCCTGCCAATTTGGATCCGGGGCTTCTAAAAGGCTCTCGGTGGTCTGAAAGAGGTATCACGTGGTATGGTTCGTAGGTGGACCGTCATTGGTTTGCAAGTGACCGTGGGCATATCCAAATTGGAGATATGGTGGTTGCACCTAACCAGATTTTGTGGGATCCGCAAGGATATTTTGCAAGGTTGTTGCTAGAAGATCCTCTGATGATTCTGGAGGTTAGAGCACGGATCTTTTGGAAGAAAATCCCTTGTTGTTTTTCGGTGGCTCGGTGATCGGTTTGTGTGCGCGGTTTGATCTTCTCTCCATGTCATCACAGGATTTATCCGTGCCATTTTGAAAAGGTGGTTATCCAACGATCCTCCTACAAATATGGCAGCTTTAGCACGGCTGGATTTGCATGAAAGTTGTGCTTGACCGAGGGTGATGTTTGGTTGTCCGTTGGATGCCCTCTCAATTGATCTTATCTCGGATTTCTTGGGATTCACTCGTGCTAATTTTGAAAGGTTGTTGTCCAACGATTCTCCTATGAATATGGCAACTTTAGCACGGATTATATGGATGAAAATTTCCGTTATTTCACCGATAGTCCGATGGACGGTTTTGTGTGCGCCCGTTGGATACTCTTTGGACATCTTGAGATTTGTCCGTGTCAAACTCGAACCTTATCTTTTCCTTGACCAAATAACAAGATTACTTAAAGATTTAAGTCAAGTGGCCGATGGAATATGGTCAAGGTCTTCTAGTGGGCCGAGGCTTGACCGTGGGCCGGTCAATGTTCGGCCGAGGTGGTCCTTCATGGGCCTTCCCCTATGGAATGTGCGTTCCTCTTCTTTGGCTGTCTTCTCTTCCTTTTCTAAGGCTAATTGCTGGCTGAAAAGAAATAAACTAAGTGTGACCAAAACTAAGGCCCATGGTTGAACACTTGATCCGTGGGGATTTGGATCGAGCGTTCTCCCATGTCTGTCACTTATTCTCTTGGGCCGAAGCCCTAGTGGACTTCGGCAAGGCCGACGACTGAGGCTTGGGTGGTCGTCGGGTCGTGGTCGTGAGGCGCCCGTTGGGCGCCGGGCGTGTCTCGGTCGAGAGCCTTGGCCGTGTCATGGGCTGGATTGTCGGGAGGCTGGGTGACACGCTCCAAGATGCGGAGGTGTCGGGAAGAGAGGGGATGGCAACAATCTGCCGAGAGAAAGAAAGGTAGGCAGCAACAGGGGATTGGAGCAAGGAGAACTCCAAACGCATACAGGGGCTTTAGCTAGAAATTGGAGGACTTAAACCTTTGAGAGTGGGCTAAGTTCGGCCAAATTGACAGCTTAAAACACGTGCGGATCAATAAAAATACAAGGAGGCAAATTTAGGTGCACAAACAGACAAAGCTGAAAGAAACAGTGTAGGGGTGTTGGGGAGACTTCTGCACAACTTCCAATGCAGGGAGTCTGGGAGGGTGAACATTGGTAAAACTTAACTTCAACGAAGTGGGAAGAAATTGCAAGTGGTTTGAGGGGAAAGGCATGGGTAGATTGGAAGATATGCAGGATAGAAAATTGATGGACAGAACTGCCCGATTTCAGAAGTTCGGGTAGAAGGCAGTGGAAAAAGCATGCATAACTCTTGATGGGGAGGGGCTGTGGCTAAACGTAAAGAACAGTTATTTCAAGCCATGAAAGAGGAACTCACAGCCATAAAATTGGGGACTTTTGTTCACGGAAAACAGAAATGGCACGAATTGGACTTTTGTTGCACAAATTCACTCGGGTAAGCACCAAAAACAGCAACCAACACCAAAGACAAACACAAATGCAAACAACAAATGGAGGAAGGCTATGGGATTTCCAAGCTCGCTTTTGTTCCTAAACAAGTGAGGAAGGAGGTTGGAATAAGGTTTAGTGATCCTAGCTAATCACCAACACCAAGACAAACAAGAATCAAGGATGTTACTCACCTAGATTCCCAAATGCCGTGAGAAAAGGAAGGGCTTGAGAGCTTCAAAGCTTCTTCAATTTACTAATATCTTTTCTGCCTTTCATTCAACGTGGAAGAGGGTTTCATACACCCTACAAACTACACAAAATAATTAAACAAAAAAAAATAAACCTAAATTAGGGACCAATGAGTGGCTAGAGTAGGAGTTAGGTGAGAATTGGGTCCCACCAAGCCTCCTAATCCAACCACATGGAACTTTCAACTAAAACCACGTCCCAAGCATATCTAAAAAAGAATGATAAATAGAAACTTAGGGTTGGACCTAAGTTCCATCAAAAAGGGTTTGGGTTGGTCCAAACCGAACCAAAATCCCATCAAAATTGGTTCAAACCGAACCAAATTGATTACAACAAAACATACTTCCCTACTTAAAAGATTTACAACCCCAAATACATATACAAATATTCAGCACTCCTTATGGACTCTTCTTGCAGGAACTACTCTCCCATAATGGTGATGGGGCATTTGGCCATCTTAATGCATGGAGCCGGATGTGGTCACGGTTCGTGTGGGAGGCTTCAGCAAGGAGAATCTTGTAACTTGGCCAACTTCTCCTCTTCTTTATACTCCCATTGTAAGCAATGCTTAGGGAGTTCTTTATCATGATGTGAGGGAGCTCCTAAGAGATCCAAGGAAGAAAAAGTTAAACCTGCAAAATCAACAAACATGTTAGCTAGTTGTCTTGCTCGGCTCTAGGTTGTCGCCCCCTTTGGTGGTTGTTGGTTCCCGAGCACATCAGTGGGCGCTGGATGTGTCACGGCCCGGAGGCTTGGCGCTGGGCGTGTCATGTCTGGGGATGCTCGGACGCCATCCGATCAAAGTCCTTTTATCGCTCGTGATTTTCCTCGGACATTGTTTTTGAGGGTAAACTTCCTGCAAAACGAGCACACAAATTAGCAAAATTGGTCGTGCTCCTCGGCGCTAGATCGGCGATGTACTTCGATTTCACATCAAGTCCAAGGTAATGTTTCTATCCTCTGAGTTTCTTTTAGGTTCAGTAAGGATAATATGATGGTATTGGTTTAATTGATGGATAAAAATGAAGGATTTCATGTAGATTGTTAGAAAATCAGTTGATTGTGTGCAAGGTTAGGGTTTTTGAGATTCAGTCCAATTGTAGAACGGATTTGAGTTTGTGTCCTTTATAATAGTTAGAGTAAACTCTTAGAGTGATTTATAGCCGTTAGAATCACTCAAATGAAAGCTATGTATAGAAAGTTATGGATGTCGCAAGTCAGTGTACAAAAATTGGGGGGAGCTGCGGTCGACCCCTTATAGGTTGGGTCGACCGATTCAGGGTTCAAATAGTCAATGCCCTCTGTTTTGTCCACATCAGTCGAAATGCATTAGTTTTTTGAATTTGGTGTCATCTAAGAAGTTATAGTAGACTCATTAAGGAACGATCTAACACCTTATCATCAAAAATTGATCATTATCGAGGAAGTTATAGTCATTTGAAGTTGGAATAGAAAGTTAAGACTTTATGCAATTTCTGATCCTTAAATGATTTATATGTTTAGGTTATTTATTGGATTAAAAAGGGACTCGAGTGGATTGATTCAAGAAAACAGCTAAGGTAAGTTAATGTTGCATGTGATTGGCCCTAAGGGGACTACATTACAAAGATTAGGATTTTATGATTTTGGAATATGCTGGATTGTTTGGGGTGTAGTGCACAATACACCGACCTCAATTTATTTGAAGATATGTTTGTGTGCCATGTTTGATGATTGATTAATTTTTGGTATTAGAATAAAGATACATGTTTAGAATGCTTGCAAAGTTTGAATTGTATATTTTATTGCATGTTAACATGTTCATGCATTTTAATTGTTCATGCATTTTAATTGTCCATGAATCATGGTTTTAAGAAAAATATGAAAATGATTTGCATGCATGATTTTCATGATAATATGCAACAGGTCGTTGAGGGAGGAGCTCGAGTTAGACAGCCTCGAGGGAGGCCAAATGGTGTCTACTCTCTCCCGTGGTACCTTCAACGATCAAATAATGAAAGAAATGAAATGAACGAAATGTACGTAAATAGTTATATGTTGGGCGGGGTTTGAGTTTGGCTATCCCAAGAGGTTGGACCAAATGGTGCCTACTCTCCCCTAGATGGTATTACCCACATTAGCTGGACTGTTAAGTGAAAGAAAAAAAAATGAAATGAAAGATACTGAAACTGCATTGTTTTTATAAAGCAGCATATGCATAAATGCCTCATAAATGTTTTGTTATCATGGATTAACTTACTGAGCGTTAGGCTCATTAGATAAGCTTTGTGATGTAGGGATAAATGCTTGAGGTGATGAAGTACGTCCATTTCGGAAGTTTGCGGCTGTTAGTGCAATTTTGACCGTGGGCGACCCATGTAAATTGAAATGTTTTGTTTGAAAACCAATGTATAATATTATATTTAGTTTATAACTATTTTGTAGTAACTTGGTTATAATGTTAAAGTACAAGTATGTTTTGGGTTACTTATTATGAATATAATTGGTTTTGATGAAGTTAAATAAAAGTCTTCCGCTGTATTTTATCTCAAGGATTTCAAATTGAAAAGTTATACCTTAAATTGTTAAAAGTTAGTACATGTGTTTACAAAAAAAAAAAAAAATTAGCAAGGGAAAAATAGGACGTTACATTAACCCTTGAACCCTAGAACCCTAACTCTCGAACCCTTAAAACACGAATCGTGCAACCCTAAACCTTAGAACTCTTAACCTTGAAACCCTAGATTGTGAATCTTGAAGTCTGGAACCCTGGAACTCTGAACCTTAGAATCCTGAACCATGAAATCCTAAACCCGAAATGTTGGAACCCTAGAACCGAGGAACCATCGAACCCTAAACCCTGAACTCTTAACTCTAATATCGAGAAATTTGAGCGTTGAACCCTTGACCGTTGAACCCTTGACCGTAGAACCCTAAAAACTTGAAGACTAAATCTTTGGACCCTAATATCCCTTAACTTCGAACCCACTTTGAACTCTAGAACTATGAACCTTTGACCCTGAACCTTTAACCATTGAACCCTTAACCGTGAACCCAAAACCATGGAACCCTAGAACCTTAAACCCTCAACTATGAATGCTAGAACCCAGAACTCTTAACTCTCAAACCCTAGAACAATAAACCCTTAACCATTGAACATTGAACCCTGAGCCCTTGAACCCTAGAACCTTAAACCCTAATCCTAAAACCCTAGAACTGTGAACCTTAAACCTTGAACCATGGAGCCCTGGAATCAATGAAACCTAAACTATAAACCCTTGAACCTTGAACCCTGAACCTAAACCTTAGAACCCTGAAATCCTTTATCCTAAACCCTAGAAATAGGGAGCCCAAGAATCCTAAAACCCTGAACCTTGGAATACAAGAACCCTAGAACCCTGAACCTTGGACCTTGAACTCTGGAACCCTGAACCCTTGACCCTGCACCCTAGGACCGTGGAACCCTAAACCTTGGAAGCCTAACAATAAAACCTGGACCCCAGGAACTATGAACCTTGAACCGTGAACCCTACAACCCTGGAATCTTGTCCCTGAAACTGAAAATCTTAACACTCGAAACTGGAACAATGGAACCCTTGAACCATGAACCATGAACCTTGAAAACCATAAACCCTCAAACTGTGAATCCTTGAACAATAAATGCTAACCCTGAACCCCTAACCCTTGAAGCCTAAGGCCTAGATTTATTCAGATTGAACCTTGGAACCATAGACCTAAAACACTGAACACTAGAACCCTAAGACGTAACCTTAAACACCCTAACTTTGAACACTATCATCGTGAACCCTAGACCTTGACCTTAGAACACTGTAACTAAACCCTAAACCTTAAACCTTGGACCCTTAAACCCTTAAACTCTCAAACGTAAACCCAAAACCTTGAAACCCTTAAACCTCGAACCTTGGAACCCACAACCTTGGAAGCCTGAAGCCTAGAACTATGAACCCTAAACTTGTGAACCCTTAACCTTGAACCTTGAACCCTGAACTAGTAGCCGTTAAACCTTGGAAACTTAAACCCTAAACCCTAGAACACTAAACTTGTAACCCTAAACACTCAACCCTTGAACACTGGAACCCTGAACCTTAAACTTTGGACCTTAGACATTAACCATGGATATTGGACCCTAAATCGTGAAGTTTTTACCCTAGACCTTGGACCATGAACCCTAAACCCTATACACTTGAAATTTAAACCATGAACCCTAGAAATTTAAAAACCTAAACCTTGAAACCGTAAACCTTGAACCATGGACCCTGGAGCCATGAGCCATAAACTCTAAACTCTCAAACGTTGAATCATTAAACTTAAAACCCTGAACCTTGAACTTTGGACCGTAGAACTTCTTCAACATGGTACCTTAAAACCTTAACTTCAACTCAAAAACACTTGTACCCTAGAATCCTAAATCCTAAATCCTAAACTCTGGAACCCTAAACTTTGAAACGCTTAACCTTAAACCATTGAACTTAAACACTTAGCCCTAAACCCTTGAACCCTAAACCATAGAACCCTGAAGACTAAAACCTTTAACCCTAACTCTTAAACCTTGAACCCTAGACCATGGAACCCTTGAACCTTAAACCTTGAAACTAGAACCCCTAAACCCTAAACCTTAGACTCTGAACTCTAGAACTCCTTAAAACTAAACCCCATAAGTTTAAAACACTAGATCTTGAATCCATAAACTTTGAAACCTTGAAACTCTTGAACCCTGAACCCTAAACTCATAACTCTGAACCTTGGAACCCAGAAAGTGAACCATAAGCCTGGAACCTTGGAACTCTAAACCTTAGAACCCTGAACCATAGAACCCTTAACCCTAAAGCATTAAACACTGGAACCTAAGAACCATTAAACCCCAAACATTGAACCCTAAACTCTAGAACTTTGAACTCTGACCCTTGAACCCTAGAACCCTTAACCCTAGATAGCTAAACCTTGGATCCTGGAACCCTTAAACAATAAACCCTAAACTCAAAAATCTTGAACCCTAGATCCTGAACTTTGGACCTAATACCCCTTGAACCCTGTACCTTGAACCATTAACTTTGAACCTTGAAAGCGTTGAACCCTAGAAAATTGAACCCTTAACTCTTAAACTATGAACCTTTGACCCTAAATATTAAACCATAGAACCCTTAATTGTGAACACAACACCCTTGAATCCAAGAACCTTAAACCCTAAACCTGGAACCCTGAACTCTGAACCCTAACCCTTTAAACTCTGGAACCCTTGTGTAATACCCAAACTTTTTGAAGGAACAATACCCTAACATCTTAATATATATGTTTATGTATTAATAGCCTTGAAACTTAATAGTTAAAGGATATGACACCTCAACCTTACATTTCCTCTTTAATCAATGATATAATTTGAATAAATATTAATCATAGAAGATTGTTAAATGTAAATTATGATTTTATATATTAAAGTAGTGAATCAATTAGAAAGTGCCACATATCACCATTAGATTAGTGCCTAATCATGATTAAGGTGTAATTAGTGAATGATTAAGAGGTAACTAAGGTTTACTAATCATGATTAATAAGCTAATCTTGAAGATTATATTAGTACTAATCTAGATTAATTAATTTAATTATGTATGATTAAAAGATGATAATTAAGGTATTTTTACAAATATAAGCAGAAAGTAAGGGCAAATATGAATTTTAACATGGACAAATTGGATAATAAGGTAATTTTACCCTAAGAACTCCCTTGAAAAGCTGAGAAACCAACGAATTCTTCAGCTCTCTTCCTGATTCTCTCTGGTTTTGGAAGATTAAGTGAGGTTCTTTTGTTGGATTAAAGTTTTGGTGAAGATTTTTCTGTTTAAAGCAAGTTTAGTTCACTCTAGAAGGAAATAGGAGAAAAGAAGAGGAAACAAAAGACTCAAGGGTTTCAGTTTCGATCTTCCCTATTATGAAGAATTTTAACATGGACATGATGCATGGACATGATTCATACATATGCATGATATGATAACATAATTTAAGTACAAACAACATAATGCATCAAACATCTCCCAAGTCAATCGTAATAAACTTTCCTCGTATACTTTACTTAACTTAACTCTTGACTTAAAACACATGCAAGGATTACTTACATGCCTAACATGAGCATGACTTTTTTTTTTGAAAAACATGCACATTCATTTCGCTCTTTATCATTATCTTGACTTAACTTGACATGTGTGGGCGTTACATCGTATGAAGGTGAATAGGCACCATATGGCCTCCATGAGGTAGTAAATTCAACCTTCTCCCATAACTTGATCTTGACTTTAAATACATTTATCTATTGGATGATGAATGTGTCTCATACCACCTTCATCATCCGTTGGGTGACATTTTAGAAACATGCATGAGAAAACATTTTCGTATCTTTCATAAAACAAGATGTATGGACATGATTCATACATATGCATGACATGATAACCTAATTTAAGTACAAGCAACATAATGCATCAAACATCTTCCAAGTCAACCGTAATAAACATCCCTAGCATACTTGACTTAACATAACTCTTGACTTATGATATTATGTTGTGCTATACACCCCAACATAATATCATTAATAACATTATCATAAAAACAAACAACTCCTATGACATTCTTACTTAATGAATATCTAACTAATCAAACACATCATCCTTATGTCCTATCCTTTTGTGATGTAGTTCCACAAGGGGCGAAACACATGTATAGATTACTTACTTGGATTCCTTAGCTTTAGCTTGGCATTCTGAATCCTTAATGATCCAATGAGCTTGCTTATATACCTTAACATCATAAAATAAAACAATATAAGCCAAACTCAGAATACGCTGTTTCACTAGAAACTTGTGGCATTTATAACTTTATCGACAACACTCTAATAAAAAAACTTAAGGTATCAATTTCAATCATAAAGTGTTGGCTATACTTCATTAGAAGACATCATGACCAATTTCCAACTCGAAGATTTCGTAAAACTTGCATCCCAGAAAGTGAACCCATAACCTTGGAATCTTTGAACTGAGAACCTTAGGACCCTGAACCCTAAACCTTGGAACCCTAGAACCTAAGAACCATGGAACCCTAAACACTGAAACCTGAACACTGGAACTCTAAACTTGACCCTTGAATGCTAGAATCCTAGATCCTAAACCTTGGACATTGGAACCCTTAAACAATAAACCCCAAACTCATAAATCTTGAACCCTAGAATCCTAGATCCCAAACTTTGGAACTAATACCCCTTGAACCTTGCACACTGAACCCTTAACTTTGAACCCTGAAAGCGTTGAACCCTAGAACATTGAACCTTAACTCTTAAACTATGAACCTTTGACCATAAAGCTTAAACCATTGAACTCATAACCGTAAACCCAAAACCCATGAACCCCAGAACTTTAACCCAAAACCCAAAACCCTCAACCCTCAACCCTCAACCCTCGACCTTGAACCCTTAACTTTAAAACTCTGAAACCCTTAACCCATAACCCTTGAACACTGAACCCAAGACCCTTGAACAATAGAACCCTAACCCATGCACTCTGGAACCCTAGAATAGCCTAGAACCTTGAACCCTTAACCTGGAAACCAAGAACCCTGAAACCCTGGCCCTTGGAAGCATAAACCTTGAACCCTGAACAATGAAACCTTTGAGTCCTGGAACCATAAACTCTGAACCCTAGAAGCTTGAACCATGAAAAATGAACCTTCAAATCCTTCAACCCTTAATCCCGAACCTAAAAACCTTGAGCCAAGACCATGAAACCTTGAACCTTAAAACCATAAACCTAGAACCATGAACCCTAAACTCTAAACCCTGGACCCTTGAAACTTATACCCCTTAATCCTTAATCATGGAACCCTGGAACCTTCAACAAAACTTTCAATCCTAAACCTTAAACCTCAAAACCCTTAAACCCTGAACCCTAGAATCCTAAGCCTTGGAACATTGAAGCCTAAAACTATTAACCATGAACCTTGGAAGCCTTAACCTTGGAACCTTGAACCTTAAACAATTAACCTTTAAACGCTGGAAATCAAAACCCTAAGCCCTAGAACACTGAACTCGTAATCCTGAAAACTTAAACCTTGAACCCTAGAAACTTGAACCTTAAACCCTAGACCTTATACACTAGAACTATGACCCTGAACCCTAAACCCTGGATCCTAGAATTATAAACCCTGAATCTAGGAAAATAGAACCCTAAAACCTTGAACCTTGAACCTTTGAACTCTAGAAACCCTTAAACCATGTACCTAGAACATTAATTCTGACATTGGACCCTAAACCGTGAACTCTGAACCATAGACCTTGAACCTTAAACAACTAAACCCACAATCGTCAACCCTAAATCTCTAACTTGTGAATCCTGAGCCTTGGAACCCTGAAGCTGATGTACCCGGGACTCATCATCAACCAGAAGGAGCAATAACTCAAAGCCGTGCAAGACTTTTAGCTAATATGTTTGTTCATTTTGCAGGTACATTTGTCCCTACATTGGAGCTCCTAGATATTCCTTCACATCATGATCAAGAACTCCCCAAACATTGCTTACAATGGAAGTATAAAGAAGAGAAGGAGTTAGCCGAAAATCCAAGATCTTCCTTGCCAAGTTCACCACCCGGGACATAACTACACTCGGTTTCAAGGACAATGGAGGCCGTATGCACCACTATTTGGG
>QAOC01008342.1:0-48055 GCA_003255005.1 Begonia fuchsioides | reverse complement strand
TTTTCACGATCCCAGACTCTCTACATTGGGAGTTGTTCAGTCGTCTCTACCACCAAATGCTCTGCCAATTGGTAATTTTGTCTGTTTGTGCTTCTAAATGTATCCCCGTGCCATTTCATGAACCACACGTGATTTCACCCTAAATCTAGACCAAACTTAGTTCCTTCCCTAAAGTCTAAGTCCCCAAAATTTCATCCCAAAAGCCTATACGCAATTGGATTTCTAACTGCCACAATCCCCTGTTTCGGTTTTAGTCATTCTTCACATTGGCAGATTGCATTACTTTCTCCTATCCCGACACTTCTGCATTCTTGGAGCGTGCCAGAAGCCCATAACTATAAACCCTAAACCTTGGAAACCTTAACCTTGGAACCTTGAATCCTGAACAACTAACCTTTGAACTATGAAACTTAAACCCTAAACCCTAGAACACAGAACTTGTAAGCCTAAACACTCCACCATTTAACCCTAGAACCCTGGACCTTAGTGTAACGTCCCATTTTTTCCTTACTAAATTTTTTTTTTTTGTAAACACATGTACTAACTTTTAACAATTTAAGGTAAAACTTATCAATTTGAAATCCTTGAGATAAAATACAGCGGAAGACTTTTATTTAACTTCATCAAAATCAATTATATTCGTAATAAGTAACCCAAAACATACTTGTACCTTAACATTAAGACCAAGTTATTACAAAACAGTTATAAACTAAACATAATATTGTACATTAGTTTTCCAACAGAACCTTTCCATTTACATGAGCCACCGATCGGATTCCTCCAGGTTGTTGCTGACTTTTCAATTCAAATCTTGAAAGGTGTGACCGTTGGATCCTGGGGTCGACCGATAAACAAGGTGTCGACCGCTAATCCATAGCGGTCGACTGGTAAACAAAGTGTCGACCGCTATGGAAATCAATTATTTCCTTCATCACATTCAACCTACTAATTCACCAATATCCAAAATACCTTAACACTCTAATATTTAAGCGACATTCATAAAATAATCTTAAACGCTTTCATCTTAAAATCATAAAATTCATAAAATAAATGAGGGTTGTTACACTTAGACCCTAGAACCTTGACCCTGGAACCTGAACCCTGGACCATGTACCTTAAAAATTTAACCTGAAAACCTAAACCCTCGACCATAAAACTCTTGAACCCTAAATCCTGAGCCTAGGACCCTGAAATTGTGAAACGTTAAACCTTGAACCTTGGAACCCTTGAAACCTTCGAACCTTTACCTATGAACCCTTGACCTAGAACCTTGTACCCTGGACATTAACCCTGGACATTGGACCAAAAATCGTGAACTTTGAACCCTAGATCTTGGACCCTAAACCCTGAAACCCTTGAACCCTAAACACTGTAAATTTGAATCTTGGAACCCTAAACTCTAAACCGTAGAACCTTTGAACCCTAAACCTTTTAACCCTGAACCTTGGAAACCTAAACCCTAGAACCCCCTTGTAACCCTAAACGCTGAATCTTGGAACTCTTAACCTTGGAATCCATGATAGTGAACCATGAACGCTAAACCTTTGAACCCTTAACCCTAGAACCCTAAACCTTGGAAACCTAAAACCTAAACCTCAACCCTGGAGCCCTAGAACCTTAACCTTGGAACCATGAATCCTAAACCATGAACCTATGAACCCTTGAACCCCAAACCTTTAAACCCTAGAACCCCGAACCCTGGAAACCTAGAACCCTGAACTCTAGAGCCTAAACCTTGACCCCTAGACTTTGGAACCCTAGACTATAAAACCATGAAACACTTGAACCTTAACACTCTAACGCTGGACCTTGTAATCTTAAACCTTGAACCCTTGAACACTTGGAACCTGAACAGTGGAACCCTGTAACCCTAAACCCTGAACATTAGAACCATGAAACTTGCAACCTTGAACCCTGAACCCTGAACCCTTGAACCCAAGAACTCTGAACCTTGGAACCCTGAATCCTTAACCTTGGATCCCTAGACTGTCGGAACCCTTAAACCCTAAATCTAAAAGCTTGGAACTTCGTATCGTAAAACCCTGAACACTTAACCTTGAACCCTAGAACCCTCAAAACCTCAACACTTAACCTTGAACCCTAGAACTCTAGAACCCTATAACCCCGGAACCTTCAACCCTCAGCGTTGAAAACTTGAAGCCTAAAACTATGAACCCTAAGCCCTAAAAACCTTAAACCTTGGAACCTTAAACCCTAAACCATTAACCTATGAACCCTGGACACCTGAACCCTAAACCGTCAAACATTGAACTCGTAATCTTAAACACTAGACCATTCAACCCTTGAACCTTGAACCCTACACCTTAGACCCTAGAAGCCTAACCCTGAACCCTAGACCTTGTACCCTGACACTTTTTAACCTAGAAACCTAAACCTTAGTCCCTAAACCCCCGGAGCCCTTAACCATGAACCAAAGACTTGAGAAATCTTAAACCTTAAAACTTAAACCCTGTAACGCTAGAAACTCTTGAACCTTGACCCTGGACCTAGAACCCTGAACCCTGAACATTGAACCCTAAACTGTGAACTCTAAACCCAAGACCTTGGACCCTTAACCATGAAACCCTATAACCATGTACTTTTGAACACTGAATTTTGGACCTTGGAACCCTGAACTTTAAAACCTTGAAACGTGAACCTTCAACCCGAACCCTAAAAATCCTATTCTAGTGTAACATTGAATCTTGAAACCTAAACCCTGAACCCTGAACTTTTGACCCTAGAACCCAATGAACCCTCTACCATGAACCTTGAACTTCAAACCCAAAAACCTTCACCTTAGAACTTCGAACCCTAAACCAAGAAACCTTGACCGTTAAACCTTGAAACACTGAAACCCTGAATCTATAACCCTAAAACCCATGAAGCCTGGAACCTTTGAACCCTGATCTCAAACTCTGAACCTTGCAACCTTGGAACCCTTAACCTTGGATTCATGAACCCTGCAACAATAGACTCTCGAACCCTAAACAGTGAACCTTGTTACTCTAAACCTTGGAATCCTAAAACCTGCACCTTGGAACCCTTAAACTCCGAACCTTTAAATCTTGAACCCTAGAACACTAGAACCTTTGAACCCTAAACCCTGAACACTGGACCTTGGAACCCTAAAATTTGAAAACATTGAACCCTCAACCTTGAACACTAAACCATGAACTCAGATACCTAAGCCCTAAACCCCTGAACTTATAACCCTAAATCTTTAAACCCTAAACTCAGAACCCTAAACCCTAAACATTGTTACTTCAAACTTTGAACCTTAGAACTCTGAACCCTAGACCTTTAGCATGAACCATAAACCCTGAACCCAAAAAACTTAAATCCTGAAACTTGGAACCCTAAACCTTTATTTTTTGGACCCTAGAACCTCTTTAACCATGTGCCGTCAAACCCAAGAAACCTTGCACCTCAAAACTTGAACTCGAGAACCATGAACTTTGAAACCCTAAACATTGAACCATAAACCCTTGAACTTGAACCCTTAGCCCTAAACCTTTAAACCATAACTCTAGAACCCAAAACCCTATAACACTTAACCCTAACCCTTGAACCTTAAACCCTATACCCTAGAACCCTATAACCTTAAACTTTAAACCTTGAACCCCTAAACCCAAAACCTTGAACCCTAGAACCCTAAGCCCTTAACCCTTGAACCCAACAACTGAACCCTGGAACCTAGAAACACTGAACCTTGAAAGCCAAAACCCTAGAACCTTGAAACTCTTGAACCCTGAACCGCAAAATTTTTAACCTTGGAACCCTAAAAAATGAACCCTGAACCATGGAACCCCTGAAGTTTGAACCTTAGAACCCTTAACCATGGAACCCTGATCATGAGCCTTGGAACAATTGAACCTTGGAACCCTAAACCCTAAACCCTAAACCCTGAACCTTCAGAATCTTGGAACACTGGAACCCCGAACCCTGGACTAAGGAACCCTAAACCTTGGAAGCCTAAATCATGAACCTGGAGCATAGGAACCTTGAACCCTAAACCCTAAACCTCGAACCCCGAACCCTAAACCCTAAACCCCGAACCCTAAACCCTAAACCCCGAATCCTAAACCATGAACCATGAACCAAAAACCCTACAACCCTGGAACCTTGAACCCTGAAACACAAAACCTTTAACCCTCGACCTTGAAACCCTTGAACCATGAACCTCGAAACCATGAACCTTTAAGCCCATAACCCTTGAACCCTTAATTCTAGAACCTTTGAACCATAAACCTTGCAACCCTTAACTGTTAACCGTGAAAACTAAACCATAAAACCTTGGACCTTGAATCCTAGAACATTGGAACCCTGAACCCTGGACTGTAGAACCCTAAACCTTTGAATCCTAGATCATAAACCTTGGAGCCTAGGAACCTTAAACCCAACACCCTAAACCTCGAAAAACCATGAACCATGAACCCTGAACCCTACAACCATGGAACCTTGAACTCTGAAACATGAAACCTTTAACCCTTTACCCTGGAACCCTGGAACCCTTTAACCATGAACCATGAACCTCGAACCTTGAACCTTAAAGCCTAGAACCCTCAAACCCTTAATTCTAGAACCATAAACCCTAAACCCTGAAGCCCATAAGCCTTGAACTTTTAAGGCAAAGATTTAGGAACACTAAGCCTTGGAACCATTAACCCTTAACTATGAACCTTATAACCTTGAACCCTAGAACTCTGTACTCGAAACCTTAAAACCTGAATCATATAACCCTTGAACCCTTAACTTTGGAACCCTGAACCCTAGAATGCTTAACTCTCGACTTTGAAACCTTGAACCTTAAAACCCTGGAACCCTAAATCTTGAAATCCTCAACCTTGAACCCTAAACATCAATACCTTGAAACCCTAAACACTTATCCCTGGTACCCTAAAATCCTATACCCTGACCTTATAATCTTGAACCTTGAACCTTACCCCCGAAAACCTGGAACCATAGAACCTTGAAACTTTAACCTTAGAACCCAGATTCTTAAACCCTAGAACATTGAAACCCAAAACACTACAATCTTAAAGCCTGAACTTTGGACCATGGAACCCTTGAACCCTTGACCCTTGAATCCTTAACCATCAACCCTTGAAACCTAAACTTTAGACCATAGATCCTCTTAAACCTTGAACCATAAACTTTGAACCCTGAAACCTTTTTACCCTAGAACACTAAACACTGAATCCTAGACCTTAAACCTTTTAACCTAGAACCCTGAACGCAAAACACTAGAACTATCGACCCCATAACATGGAAATTTTAAACGCTAAACCCTTGACTCTACAATCGTTAAACGCTTAACCCTGGAAGCTTAAATTCCTTAAATGATAAACCGTCAAACCCAGAACACTAGAAATATGAATGTTGAATCCTGTAACCCTGAACCCTAGAACCCTTAAATTTAAAACTTGAATCTTAGAATGCTCAACATTGGAAGCCTAAACCCTGAATTCTAGATTCCTCGAACTGTGAAACATAAACTATAAAGAATAGAAGCATGGAAACCTTGAACTTTTAAACTTGAACCCTTGGACCCTAAACCTTTAAAGCATAAAGGTTACCACTTGAAACCCTTGAACCTTGGAACCTTGAACCCTAAACCTTAAATCTGGGAACCCTTGAACCGTTAAACCCTAGAACCTTGAACTATGGAACCGTAAACCGTGGACCTTGGAACCCTGGAACCTTGGAACCTTGGAACCCTTGATCCTAAACCATGAAGCTTGCACTGAACCTTGGAACACTTAACCCTAAACCTCAGAATCATCAAACCTTGAAGCCTGAAATCCATAACGTTAGACCCTAGAACCTTGGAACCAATTATCCTGAACCATGAACCCTAGAACCCTGTAACCCTGGACCCTGAAATCCTAAACTCTGGAACTCTGGAACAACAAACCCTGAAAATTGAAACCCTAAAACCTAGAACCTTGAAGCCTGAACCGTTGAAACCTAAACTCTTAACCTTGGAAGCCTAAACTTTTAAGTTAGTAACCATAGAACCTTGAACCCTGAAACCTTGAACCTTAAAACCCTTAACCATGGACCCTTTACTCTAGAAAACTTGAACACTAAACACGAAACATTAAACCTTGAACCATGAACCGTGGAATCCTAAACCTTGAACCTTGAACCTTGAACCTCAAACCCTAAACCTTAGAACCCTAAACCCTAGAACTCTTAACCTTTTAACCTTGAACCCAGAACCTTGGAACCCTAAGCTCTAACCCCTTAACCTTGAAACAAAAATCCTATTACTTGTTACCTGGAACACTCAATTTTGAATCGTAAACCCTAAACCCTGAACCTTGGAACCTTGTAACCTTAGAATCTTGAACCCTGGAACTACAAACTCAAAACCCTAAAACCTGAATCATATAACCATGGAACACATAACCTTGGAACTCTAAACCATGGAATCCTTAACTTTTGACCTTTAAAACCTTGAACGTTATAACCCTAAACCCAAGAACCCTAAATCTTGAATTCCTCAACCTTGGACACCAAACATTGGTACCCTAAAAACCTAAACACTTAACCCTGGTACCCTAGAACCCTATTCCCTGACCTTATAATCTTGAACCTTAAACCGTAAACCCTGGAAACCTAGAACCATATAACCTTGATCCTTTAACATTAGAACCTTGAACCCTAAACCTTAGAACCCTTAACCCAAAACCATGGAATCTTAAAGCGTAAACCCTGGACCCCTAGAACCCTTGGATTCTTAACCCTCAACCCTTGAAACCTAAACTTTAGACCATAGATCCTCTTAACCCTAAACCGTAAACTTTGAACCCCTTTACCCTAGACACTAAACACTGAACCCTAGACCCTAAACCTTTCAACCTAGAACCTTGAACCCAAAACCCTGGAACCATGGACCTCGAACCCTGGAACCCTAGACCCTAAAACATGGAACTTTGTAACCCTGAATCCTTGACCCTAGACACCTTAAATGCTTATTCCTTGAAACTGAAATTCCTTAAACCATAAACCATCAAACGCTGCAACACTAGAACTCTGAACGCTGAATCTTTTTACCCAGAACCATAGAACCCTTACATTTGAACCTTGAATCTTATAATGCTCAATATTGGAATCCTAAACCCTAAATCCTAGAATCCTGGAACTGTGAAACATAAACCATAGAACCTTGGAAACCTTGAACTTTTAACCTTGAACCCTTGATCCATGAAACCTGAACCCTTGAACCTTTAAAGCATAAACATTGAACCTTGAACCTTGGACCCTAAACGTTGAATCTGAGAACCCTTGAACCCTTAAACCCTAGAACCTGGAACTATGGAACCCTGAACCATAGACCTTGGAACCCTGTAACCCTTGATCCTAAACCATGAAGCCTGAAACCCTAAACCTTGGAACACTAAACCATAGACCCCGAAACCCTCAAACATGGACGATGAATCTTGGAACCCATCAAGCCTATAACTATAAACCCTAAACCTTGAATCCTAGAACCCTAAACCCTAAACCGTGAAAGCCTAAACTTTGAACCTTGGAATCCTAAACTCTGAACCGTGGAACCCTAGAACCTTGAACCCTTAATCCTTAAACCACTAACCCTAGAGCCCTAGAACAATGATTCCTCAAACATTAAACCTTAAACCTTGAAACCTAAACCCTAGAACCCTAAAACTTTGAACCCAGAACCGTAGAATCCTAAAACCCTTAAATATAGACTTTGAAACCCTAAAACCTAAATCCATAATCCTGGAACACTTCAACAATAGAAACTTAAACAGTGGAACCTTAAATCCTAAACCCTAGAACCTGGAACCCTAAAACCCTTAAAACCCCGAACCCTGAACCCTATCCAAGAACCCTAGAACCCTGAATCCTGAACCCTTGATCCTAAACAAAAAATCCTTGAACCTTGAACCTTGAATCCTGAACAATGGAACCTTGGAACCCTAAACCCTCGGCGCAAAAACCCTAGAATTGTAGGACATTTGAACTTTTAACTTTGAACCCTTGATTCCTAAACCTCAGAACCCTTGAGCCCTTGAACCCTAAGCACATAACCTTGAACCCTAGAACCTAGAAAAATGAAACCTAGAACTCATATCCTTTGAACTCTGAACAATGAACCCCAAACCCTCGACCCTAGAACATTTCAATCTTGAACCCCAGAACCCTTAATCATTGATCCTTGGAAACCTAAATATCTTAACCCTGAATCGTGGAACCCTAAACCCTTGAACATAGAATCTTGAACCATGTAACCATACCTTAAAGCCTAAACCTTGATTCTTGGAACAATGTAACCCAAAACACTTAACCATGAAACCTTCAACCATTGAACCCTGAAACCTTTAACCCTGGAACCCTTAACCTTGGACCCTGGAACCCTTGAACCCTTTACCATTTACCCTGAACACTTAACCGGGGAACCTTGAACCTTGGAACACGCAACCTTGGACAATAGAACCTTGAACTTCAAATTGTGGAACCCTGGAACCCTTAACCTTGGAACCTTGGAAACCTGAGAGTCTTAACCCTAAACCTTGAATCTTGAACCATTGAACCCTAAACCATGCATGCCTAAACCCTGGACCTTTAAACCTAAACCATGGAACCCTAAACCTTGAACCCTAAAATGTGGAACACTAAAAACTAAAACCTAAATCTTGAACCTTAAAGCTTGGAACTCTTCAACCCCTTACCTCAAAACATGGGAACCCGTTAACCATTAACTAAGAACTCTGATCCTTGAATTTGTAACCCTAAACCCTTGAAGCCTGAATCTTAGACCCTGAATCTTGGAACCCAAAACCTCAAATCTGAAACCTCGGAACCATAAATCATGGAACCCTGAAGCCTGTAACTTTGACCCCTAAACCCTAGAACCCTAAATCGTGAACTCTAGAAGCCTAAACTCTGAGCTTTGAAAGCCTAAAACATTGGAACCCTCAAACACTTGAAATTTGAACCTTGAATACTACATTCCTAAACCTCAAATCTTAGAACTATGGAACCTTGAACTTGAACCTTGGAACCCTTAACTCGGAACCTTAGAACCCTAGAAGCTTTGAACCTTGAATCCTTAACCTTGAGTACTAACACTAAACCCTGAACCCTAGAACCTAGAACCTTGGAACCCTGAACCCTAAACCCCTCGAATGCTAAAATGCCTAAACTCTAAACCTCGAAACCCATAAACCCTAAAACCCTGAATCTTGGAACCCTAGAACCCTAAAACCTGAACCTTGTACGTTGAACCCTGGAACTCTGGTACCCTCGAACCCTAAACTCTGATCCCTTAAACCCTGAACCTATGCCTAGAACCTTAAACCCTAAACCCTGAACCCTGAACCTTGAACCCTAGAACCTTCTAATCCTGAAACCCTAAACTTTAAAAACCTAGAACCATGAACCATGAACCTTGAACCCTAGAACCCTGAACCTTGAACGTTGAACCCTAGAACCCTTAACCTTGAACCCTGAACCCTGAACTGCACAATTTAAAAACCCTAAAACCTTTAAACTCTAGACCTTGAACGCTGAACCCTAATCCCTTGAACCCTAACCCTAAACCCTCAAACCTAGGAACCTTGAATCTTGAACCTTGAACTTGGAACCCTAGAACCCCTGACATTGGAACCCTTAACTATGAACCTAGGAACCCACCTTGAAACCCTAGAAACATACAACACTAAACCCAGAACCCTGGAACCCTGAACCTTTGAACACAGAATCCTGAACCCTGGAACCCTAAACCTTGGGAGCCTCAACCCTAAACCCTACCTTGAACCCTGAACATTGGAATCATGAACCGTAAACTCTAGAACCCTTGAACCATGGAACCTTGAACCGTGGATCCTTTAACTTTGAATACCTTAACTATAGACCTTGGAATCTGGGAACCCTTGAATCCTAAACTTTAAGCCCTAAACCCTAGAACCTTTGAACCCTAGAACCCTAAACCTCGAGCCTTGAAACCTTAACCTCTGAACCTTGAAACCTTGAATCTTGAATCCTAGACCCGTGAATCCTTAACATTAAACTCTAGAACCCTAAACCCTGGAACCCAAATTGTAAACCCTAAACAATGAACAATGGAACCTTGAAACCTAGAACCCTTAACTGTGAAACCAAGAACAAGAGAACTCGAGAACCGTTGAATCCTGAAACTCGGAACCATGAACTTTGGAACTATGAACTCTTGAACCCAGAAATGTAATTCCTGAAAGCCTAAAATCTAAACTCTAGAAGCCTAAACTGTGAGCGTTTAAAAAATGTATCCTTAAATAATGAACTATGAACCCTTACCCTTGAACCATGAATACTAAACCCTAGAACCCTTGAACCCTGAAACACTAAAACTTGGAACCCTTAAACCTAGATAGACCTAGAAACTGTTGAACGCTTCAACTGTGAACCATAAACCTCGAACACTTAACAATAGAGCCCTTAACCTTTAAAATCTGAAGCCTGGACCCTGAACCCTAGAACTCTGAACCTTAGAACCCTAAACCTTGAAACTTAAGCCTAGGAACCCTAAAACCCTTGTAAATTTTGAACCTTGAACCCTGAACTCTGAACCTTGTAACATTTGAAACTTGAACCTTTAACACAAGGACCATGAATCTTGAACCCTGAAACACTTAAACCCAAGAACCCTGAACTTGAGAACCTTAAAACCTAAACTCTAGAACCCCGAACAATGGAACCTCGGAACCCTAGAACCCATAAACCTTAGAGCCTTAAACCTTTAATTGTGAACTCTACAACTCTTGAACTCTTAACCCTGAACCCTTGATCCTTGAAACCTAGAACTCTTAAACACTAGAACTTTAAACCCTGAACCCTGAACCTTGATCCTTTACACCATAAACCCTAAACCATTAACCATAAAACCTATAACCCGGAACCTTAAAGCGTAAACCCTATAACTCTGAATCCTAAACCTTGAACACTTAACCCTTAACCCTAGAGGCATGAACCCTGAAACCTAAAAAATTGAACCTTGGAACCTTTGAACCATAAAACTTCAAACTTTGAATCCTGAAATATAACAACTGGAGTAGAACCCTTAAATCCTAAATGTGAACCCTTAATACCTAAATCCTTGAAGCCATAAACCCTTGAAAGATAAACCTTAAAACTTGAACCTTGAACATTGATCCTTCTACCCTAAACCTTAAACCCAGAACTTCAAACCCTCAACCCTTAACCTCAAAACACATAACCCTTGTACCCTTAACCTCTAATTTTGGAACCTAAATCCTCGACCCTAGAAATTTGGAACCCTGAAACTTGTAACCTTGGAACTCTAAACCCCTGAACCTTGGAACCTTGGAACTCTGAATCCTAAACCCTAGAACCCTCAACGTTGAATCGTTGAAGCCTAGACTTTGAGCCTTGGAAGCCCATACTTTAAACCTTGAACCTTGAACTCTTGAACCCTTAACACTAGATCCCTGAACCTAAAACCCTGGAACTCAGAAACCTTGAACTCTGAAAGATGAAGTCCTTAACCTTGGACCCTGGAACCCTAGAAGCCTTGAAACCTAAACCCTTAACCTTAAGTCCTGAACCCTAAACCTTGGAACCATGAACCTTGGAAACCTGAACCCTAAACATGGAACCCTAAACCCTTGAATCTTAAACCCTAGAACCCTGAACTCAGCAACTTTAGAACACTAGAACCCTTAAACCCTGAACCAACAAATCTAAACCCTAGAACCTTGAACATTTAACACAAGAAACCTTTAATCTTAAATCGTTCACCCTAGTACGCTTGAACAATAAACTCTGAACCCTTGATACTTTAACCCTAAACCCTAAACCCTAAACCCCTTAAATTTGATACATCAAACCTTGTGACCCTAAACCCTAAATCCTAAACCATAGAACCCTCAAACTCTGAACTCTAAAAACCCTATAACCCTAACACATGGAATCTTTAACCCTAAACCCTTAAACCTAAATCCTGAACCCTAAACACTAAACCCTTTAACCTTAGAACCTTGAACCCTAGATCCCTAAACCCTGGACCCTGGAACCTTGAAACCTTTTAATCTTGAACCCTGAACCTTAAACCTTTAAATCTTGATTCTTGGAACACTGAACCTTGGACCCTAGACCCTGAACCCTTGACCTTGGACCGTGGAACCCCAGAACCAAGAACCCTAGAACCCTGGAACTTTGAACCCTGAACCCTGGAACCATGAACCCAAGAACCCTAAACCCTTAATCCTAGAAGCCTAAACTCTAAACCTTAGAAGCCTAAATTTTGAACCTTGGAACCTGTAACCTTGAACCATAAACCTCAAACATTAAACCTTGAACCCTGAACCCTGAACCCCAGAACCATGAACCCTTAACCCTGGACCCTAATAATTCGCAACCCTAAACACCAGAATACAAAACTCTAGAGTAGAAAATCCTAAACCCTTGAAGCCTGAAACCTGAACCTTGAACCCTTAACCATGGAACCCTCAACCATTGAACCCAGTGCCTTCGACCATGAACCCTAGAACCCTCATACCCTTTTCAACTCTAAACCCAGGAACCCTAAACCTTAAACTATGAACCATGCAACCCTAGATTTGTGTAAATTTGGAACCTTGAATCTTGGACCAATGAATCCTGGAACCCTAATTCATGAACCTTTAACACTGGAACCCTGGAAATCTATAGCGTTAACCTTGGAACATAAAACCTTAACCTTGAACCCAAGAACCATGCAACCCTGGAGCCTAGAACCCTAACCCTAAACCCTAGAACCATGAACACTGAACCTAGAACCCAGAACCCTTAACTCTTAACCCTTAACTCTGAACAATGGAACCGAAGAATTCTAGAACTAGAAACCTTTGAACCTTGAACTATGAACCTTTGAACCCTTCAACTTAAACTTAGGAACCCTGGAAACCTAAAACCTTGAACCTTAAACCCTAGAACTCTTAATCTTAAATCCTAAACTCTTAACCTTGAACCCAGTAACCTTAAAACCTAAACTCTAAAAAATGGAACCTTGGAACCCTAGAACCATGAACCTTTGAACCCTTAACACTAAACCATGAACCCTAGAACCCTAAAACCTAAAATCCCGAACCCTTAATCCTTAAACCTTGAACACTGATCCTTTGTGTTACACCATACTTTTTCCATGTACCATAAGTTTTATCAATGTTAAATGATGAACAAAGTTAACCTATGTTGAATGTTAAGATTAGTTGATTTTTGAGGAGATAAATTCTTTAAACGAGTTTAAGTCCTTCTAATGAAACTAATTAAATGAGATTTATAGATTTCCTTCATCCAATCATAAACAAAGTAATTAGTAAAGCGTTCGGGTAAAGAGACTAACCACCTTGAGAGTCTTTTGGAAATCACAACATATATAACTTTGTCTTTTTTTTCTTTGATCGGGACCCTTGAGTTCACTTGATTGGGTGTTCCTTCTCTAGTAGGAAAGGGCTCTTTCTTGATGAAAATTAAGTTATTCTTAGATTAATTCTCCTTCTTTGTGACCTCATCTTTGGCCACTTGTTCGGGTTCAAGGGGAACTAGCTTGATAGATTGTCCATCAAACTTAAAGGAATATTGGTTTGTAAAACCATCATGCATAACCTTCCGATCGTATTGCCATGGTCTCCCGAGTAATACATGGCTTGCACTCATGGGAACCACATCACACATCACCTTATCTTTACACTTCCCAATAGAAAAATCAATGCACACTTGCTCAGTAACCTTGAGGTCTTCCTTATCATTTATCCAACACAATTTATCTTGCTTCGGATGTAAACTAGTTTTCAACTTCAATTTATCAACTAAATCTCGAGATGCTACGTTAGTGCAACTACCACCATCAATAATAAGTGAACATACCTTTTCTTGGATCAAACACCTACTATGGAAGATATCTTCTCGTTTGAGTTCCTCTTGTTGAATTTGAGTAGTAAGCACTCTTCAGATAACTATTAACAAGGGAGTTTCTTAATCTCCGGTTTCCAATTTTTGCTGTTGGCTGAAACCACTTCTCAAAGCCATCCTTCAAACTTAAAATCACACAAAAACAGAGGTAAATAGGAATTTGGGGAGGGATTTATGGCTATGATACCAAATGAAACGGAATGGAGGGGATTTATATTTAGGAAGTGGGAGAATCGGGTTAGGTTAAATGGAAAAATGATAATCCGATATTTCCAGAATCGAGACTGGAATTCGGATGATGATAAATCAACGATGCGATCGAGATTAAGGCTGAAATTTTTAGTGGAACTCTGGAAACAAGATAGGTGATAGTACTTCAAAAGTTAAGGAAATCACGTGGATAGATCGGTCGGAATGTAATGGAACTGTAACGGTGTTTTTGGTGGTGGCCAGAAATCTGCCGGCGGAAAGAACTAAAACCAAACGAAAAATATTGATGGAAGGAAGAGCTTGTGACCTTCAACCTCACCCTAAAGTCCTTGAAGAAGGCTGGAATATTGAAGCACCAAGAAATCTCCAGCTCTGAGGGAGGATTCCTTTGAGATAACCTACGGTGCCCGGAGGTGCGCCGGCTGCCGGTTTGAAGTTGGAAATGCCCGTGAGAGGGAGATGCTCAAAGCAACTTTAATTCAAATTCCAAATTGAGGTTACAAGCACGACATGGGGGAGGTTTTATCAGCTGATAAGAGAGGAAAATTGGAGGGAAAATTTAAAGGCCAAGTCATGGAACATGCATGCTGGAAATGAAAATAAAAGGAGGGAAAATTGGACCAATGAGAATTCAAGAATGTGCAGCAACGTGGTCTTGAATTCCCTCAGCCAATTTTACCTTCTTTCTTGGCCCAAAATGCCCCTCTATCAGCTGAAGATCCCTCATGCAAAACCCCATGCAAAAGAAAAAACCAAAATTAACCTAGCCGAGAAAACCTCTCGGGTACTCTAAAGTTCATCGTAAAAATTAACGTAAAAAGTATCCTAAAAATGCAATAAAATTCATTCCATCCAAGGAAAAGTTGATGAGTGGAGTCGTTGGACCTTTGTTCACGTTTGCATGGGACTCCAACTCGCCATGCAATGTGACACTTCAATCGGGTTCGGGTGCGGGCTTGATTCCGGGAGGCTCGGTTATTGGTTGCAATTCCTCTTCTTCTTCACACCAAGTTATCAAGTGTTTTGGTCTTAATTGATCCTCCAAAGTTAGCTTTGACATGTATAATTCTTCCAGTAATTTTCTTGCAAAATTAACAAACATATTAGAAAATGAGCTCGAGCTCGGGTGAGTATTCCGCTCGGTATGCCAAACCATGGCATGTCACTTCCCTTCCAAGCTAGGGTAATCTAGGCCATGCTACACGTCTTCAGCCACTCTCCCGTGGTCTTAGGGTAAGCGTGTAATCCCCATTAGCTCATCTCCATCTCCGGTGACTTTATATTTTCCGACCAACCCCTGTTTCTTCTCCGATAACCACCCTTTTGGCACTCGATACTCCCCTGTGCACAAATTCTGATTTCCCAAAGCTTTTACCCTCATATTTAAAGGTTAAGCTCTTCTCTTATCCACAAAAAACACTTCCAAATCTCGGTTGCAAACTCCGTATGCAACCCGGGAACTCCCTTTCTTAATAACACCCATTTCCGGCCCATTTCTTCCCTCCTTTTCAACCCAAAGCCCTTTTTATTTCTCTTCCCGCTCTTTCAAGCTTGTCATAAGTTGAGGATTCTAGAGTTCCAAGGTTAAAGGATAAGGGTTTAAAGATCAAGGTTTCATGGTTTAAGGTTCTAGAGTTTCGTGTTTCTGGGTGTAGGGTTCATAGGTCCTGGTTCCAGGGTTTGGGATTTCAAGATTCAAAGGTCTAAGGTTCAAGGTTCCAGTGTTCCACAGTTTTAGGGTTCAAGGTTCAGGGTCCTATGATTCATTTTTTAAGGATTTAGATTTCTATGATTCAAGGTTTAGGCTTTTATGTTTTAGGGTTCCATGGTTTAGGGTTCAAAGTTTAGGGTTCAAGGTTCCAGGGTTTAGGGTTCAGGGTTTACTATTCCAAGATTTAAGGTTCTAGGGTCTGGCATACCAACGTTCAGGGTTCTAAGGTTTATGGATCCAAGGTCCTACGTTAAGGAATTCAGGGTTTAGGATTCATGGTTCCAATGTTCTAGAGTGCAGGGTTCATGGTTAAGGATTCAAGGTTCTAGGGTTTAAGGTTCTAAAGTTACAGGGTTCCAGGGTTTAGGGTTCTTGGTTCCAAGGTTCAGAGTTTAAGGTTCCAGTGTTTCACGGTTCAAGGTTTAAAGTTCCAAGATTCTGAGTTCTAAGTTTCCAAGTTTCAGGGTTCTTGGGTTCAGGGTTAAGGTTCTTGGTTCAGGGTTGATATTTATAGTTCTTGGTTTAGGTTCTAGAGTCTAGGGTTAAGGGTTAAGGGTTGACATGCCACGGGAAGCCTTGCATAGAGCCATACCTCAAGGAGCCATCACCCAAGCCCGAGCTAAGGAGTTTTCTAGTCAATTTGATCTTTTTGTAGGAAATGATGAGCGCAGAATAATTATGGAGGAACCTACCCTGAAAGACTTGGAGCAAACCAAACATCTCCTCATATGGGAAGCCTTGGAAATGGAGGCCAAGATCGAGGCATCTTTGAGCTTGGAACACCATGGAAGGAAGTGCAAAGTCGAGGCTAGGGAGAAGGAGGAACCGAGCATAGGTTGGGGCACATGGAGAATGGCGGAAACCAGATTAGAACTCTCAATATCTAGTTTTATTTTATGACTTTTTAATTTTGCAAAAACAATTATTTAGGGTTTTATGGGTTTGGCATGGGTTTTGCGTGGGTTTCTATGGGTTTGGTATGGGTTTGGAGTGGGTTTTCTCTTTTGCATGGGTTTTTGCTTTTGAGGGTGTTTAAATGGCAGCCGGTTGGAGGGGGAACAAATTTCGGGGACCTCTCTTCCTTGGTCACCCCCAAATCAGGTAAGTGTAGTGTGGTCCTTTCCACCCTTTCTTTTTGTGCATGCATCAAATCGGGTAAGGCTTTTGGATGCCATCTGATTGGGTTTTCCCTCTTTAATGTGAGAGATGTTAAAACCCTCCCATCACCAAGCATTGTGATCAGTTTATTTTGAATCTAAAGAGTGCTTTACATCTTCTTCCTTGGCAAGTTTTCAACCTCCAAGACTCGGCTCTCCGGTGAGTAATATCCTGCGACATCCGAGAGCATCCTTCAAGGTTTTTTCTTCCCTTCCGAGCTAGGGTAAGCTAGGAAATGCTACACAACTTCAACCACTTCCCCTTGGTCTTAGGATAAGCGTGTAATCCATATTAGCTCATCTCCATCTCTGGTTTCCTCCCATTTTCTGATCATCCCCATTTCCTTTTTTCCGATCATCCCCTTTTTGGCACTTGATATTCCCGTCTGCATATCTCCCAATTCTCGCAAGATTTGACCATAATTATTGGAGGTGAAGCTCCCCTTTCAGTCCCTAACAACCCCTATGAATCTTAGACGTAAACTCCGTATGCAACTTGAGAACCACTTTTCCCATTAATACCCATTTCCGGCCAATTTTCTTGTTTATTCCTCACCCAATATCCACTTTGTTCCCATTCCATACTTGAATCATATCTTTTGGTATCAGAGTCATTCATCCCTTCCCACTCTTCCTTTTTGCTATTATTTTGGCTAACTTATTGAGTTAAATCATGATGACTCAAAGTGGAGCCAACCATAACCCTAACTGAGACCATATTCTACCACAAAACCCACCTCCGGTGACCCCTAACCCAAATGTTTCGGAGTCTAGCATACAAGGATAGCTAGATGAGATTCACAAGAAGTTTGAGATGGTATTCCAAAAGTTGGAGGCAACTTTTCCTTCAATGAGGCCGTCCAACCCCTACTCCAAGAAGAAGACCCGGGAATGGCATGAGGAGGACTCGACATCAAGCAACCGAGGACTCCGATGAAGAGTTCGATTACAACGACCAACCCAAACGTGAAGATTAGATGAGGAATATCAAGGTAACAATTCCACCCTTTAATGGATCTTGCAATGGTGATGCGTTTCTTGATTGGGTGGAAAAAGTAGATAAAGTGTTTGAATGTTATAACTACTCGAAACAGTTAAAATTACAATTGGTTTCTTTTGAGTTAACCGGTTAGCTAGTTTATGGTGGGATAGTTTGAAGGCCCAAAGGAGGCGTGATGGTGAGGATGATATTCCTACTTGGAGGGCCATGAAACTCTTCATGGGAATGAGGTTTGTGCCGAGCCACTACAAACAAGAACTCTTCCTCCAACTCCAAACATTGAAGCAAGGAAACCTCTTGGTGGAGAAGTATTTGACCGAATTTGAAACCCTTAGGATTCAGTGTGACCTAGATGAACCCGAGGAACAAATTGTTACAAGGTTCTTATGAGGTTCAAACAAGGAGATTGCAGATATAGTGGAACTACAACCGATTGATACCATGAATGTGGTCATTCAACTTTCCATGAAAGTGGAGAGTCAAGTGAAGAGGAAGGGAAAGGGGGTGGTTAACTGATTTGCTCCCAAAATCGCCGCTCCTTACAAGACCTTTTCTAAGGTCGAGGAAAAGCCCCCTTATGTGAAGCCTTGGTCCCAAAAGAAAGAAGGTGACGTGAAATCTAATAAAGAAAGCAATCGGCCTTGAGCAAGGGAGATCAAATGCTTCAAGTGCCTTGGCTGAGGCCATATTTCTTCTCAATGCCCAAAAAAGAGGGTAATGATTCTTAGGGAGGACACCAATGAAGTGGTGAGCAAGGATGAAGTGCTGGAAGAAGATAGTGAGGAGCAAGAATCCGAGGAAGAGGTTTTTCATGCTCAAGAGATTTTCCATGGTTCAAGGTTCATAATTAATGGTTCCAAGGTTAGATGATGTAGGTTATAGTGTTCAAGGTTCATAGTTTAGGGTTCTAGGATTCAAGGGTTCCATGGTTTAGGGATCAAGGGTTCTAGGTTCATGGTTTAAGAGTTCTAGGGTTACAAGATTCCAGGCTTCACGGTTCATGTTCAGTGTTCAGGGTTGAAGGTTCCATGGTTCAAGGATCTAAGGATCTAGGGTTCCATCGTTTAGGGTTCAAGTTTCAGGGTTCGACGGTTCATGATTCTTGATTTAGGGTTCCAAGGTTAAAGGGGTTTAGGGTTCAGGATTGAGGGTTCTCGGGTTCAAGATTACGATTCCAAGGTTCAGGGTTAAGGGTTCTTGGGTTGCAGGATTCCAAGGTTCAGAGTTTAGGGTTCAGGGTTTAGGGTTCAAAGGTTCAGGGTTCCAAGGATCCAAGGTTTAGGGTTTTAAGGTTCATAATTCGGGGTTCAAGGTGTAGGGTTCAAGGTTCCTAAACCCTAAACACAGAACTTCAAACCCGGAACCCATAACCATTGATTTTGGAACCTAAATCTTCGACCCTCGAAATTTGGAACCTGAAAACTTGTAACCTTGGAACTCTAAACCCCTGAACCCTGGAACCTTGGAACTTTAAACCCTAAACCCTTGAACCTTCAACCCTGAATCGTTGAAGCCTAGACTTTGAGCCTTGGAAGCATATACTTTAAACCTGAACCTTGGAACCTTGAACACTTAACACTAGGGGTGGGCATCGGATCGGATCGGGTCAATCCGATCCGATTGCTGTAAATCCGATATATTATCGGATTATCGGATCTGATCCGATAAGCGTTTTAAATACAAAACACCCGAATCCGAATCCGATCCGAATTCGACAGATCCGATCGGATCGGATCGGATCAGATCCGATAAAATTGACCAAAAAACTTTCCTTAATCGCATTAGTGCAATAAAATCCAACAACCGTAATTCTTTCCTTAAATCGAAGGAAAATCATTCAGAATCGTGCTGCAAAAGGAAAGAAAGCAAAATCTACTATAAAGATTTCTGTTTCAACAATCTCATTCAAGGGAAACAACCCAAAAAGAAAACTTTACCAGAATTAATCTCGTCCAAAAAAAGAAATTTATGGCTGATTCTACGTAACAATCGACGGAGCAGCGACTGCGTTCAGAGTTCGTTCAAGGTCGGAGAATCGGAGGTCTGCACTGAGCGCGTTCGTCGGCGCTGGACGACGAGGTTAGGGTTAGGGTTGGAATCGATCGGACGAAGATCGAGTCATCGGAGGGACGATTAAAAGGATACGAATCCGATGGTCGGATTCGGATATTGTCGGATTATAATCCGATAATATCCGAATCCGATAACAACCCGAAAATCGGGTTATTTTTTTAAAATGCTTACCGAATACCTTGTCCGATCCGATCCGATCCGATCGGATCGGATCGGATCCTCGGGTTGGGTCGGATTCGCCCACCCCTACTTAACACTAGATCCCTAAACCTCGAAACCTGGAACTCTGAAAACTCTGAACGCTGAAACCCTAACCTTTAACAATAGAACCCTAGAAGCCTTGAAACCTAAACCCTTAACCTTAAGTCCTGAACTCTAAATCTTGGAACCACGAACCTTGGAAATCTGAACCTTAAACCTGGAACCCTTAAACCCTTCAAGTTTAAACCCTAGAACAATGAACTCAGCAGCGTTAGAAAACTAGAACCCTCAAACCTTGAACCCACAAATCTAAACCCTAGAACCTTGAACATTTAACACAAGAAATGACACGAAAATTGGATGGAAAAAAGACACTTTCTAGATTTGGGTGGAGAAGGGTGGAAATCCGGATGATCAGAAAACAGAGGGAACTTGTGGATAGCAGATCTCAAAAACGGTGGTGGTATTTGGCCTAAAATTTTGAGGAAACGTAAATGGGGAGGGGTAAAAGGTTACCTAGAAATATTAAAGAAGTCTCACGAGTATAATGGAAGATATGTATACGGGAGTGAAAATGGACAGAATGTAGCCGAAAAATAGTATGTGCGGGTAGATTCGGAAAATATGGGATTTCAAGATGAAGAATGGAAGGAAGAGCTAATGATCTACACACTCACCCTCAAGACCACAAATGTGGCTTGAGATATGTAGTAAGGATAGGTCCTCCTAGCTCGGAAGGATGACCAACTCCGGGTTTGCTCTCGGTTGCCGGAAGTCCACCGGGAAGGCCAAGTCTTGGGATCAGAAGATCGACAAGGAAATTGACAATGCAAAGCAAAGTTTTTCAAATTAACCAAAGACCCCCTACAATGCTCAAGGATTTGATCTTAAAACATTCACAAAGCTGCATGGGAAAAGGACTCAAATCGGATGGCTCATGGAAGCTTACCCGATTTGACCACACACACAAAAAGGGAGGGAAAAATGACCCCTTGACCAAACTGTTTTGGAACAATTCTAAGCCAGCATCCCTACCTGCGTGAGCCACCCTAGAGCCACCAAAATACAGCCTAATTAAAAGGTCTGCCACTCCTAAGATGATACCTTAAGGGAGTCAAAAGACTCTCATGAAAATGAATGCAAAAACCAACGTTAAAGTTTGTGCACAAAAAGAAACACACAAAAGCTTAAAGTGAAAAGTCTGCCTCCTCCACTTCAATTGGTCTTGGGCTTGCTTTCCATTGGGCTGGTCTCCTTATAATCCTCCTCACAACTCCCTTGGAAGGTCCAACTCAGGTTTGAGATATTAACAACGTCCTCCGACTTCTCTATATAATTCATGGAGTGCTTGGGCCTGTCTTGGTCCATTAGAGTTGGTTCCACAATGCTAAATCCTTGCATAAGCTTCCCTACAAAAAGAGACAATGTGTTAGAAAATTCCCGAGCTCGGGCTCGGGTAATGGCTTTGTGATGTTCGGTTAAGGGTGAGGTATTTCGGGGCATGTCATCCTCCTGGGGTATTTGAGGATTTTCCCTCAAATCAAGTTGTAACTCTTCCTCCTCCTTATCCTCCTCTTCATCAGCAACATAAGGTGATATATCTTGGACATTGAAGGTGGCTGAAACTCCATATTCTCCCAGAAGCTCGAGCTTGTAAGCATTCAGATTAATCTTCTCGAGAATTTTAAAGGGCCCATCGGCTCTTGGTGCAAGCTTCGATCCCCTTTGCTTTGGAAATCTCTCCTTCCTTAGGTGTAACCAAACCAAATCTCCCACTTTGAATTGTGTTTCTTTCCTCCCATGGTTGGTGTATTTGGCATAGTTCTCATTGGATTTTTGGACAATTTTACTCACCTTTTCTTGCATGTTTTTCACTAGTTCAGCTCTCTTCACCCCATCCGTATTGGCAATTTCTTTAGACAAAATCGGTAACAAATCTAGTGGGGTGAGAGGGTTAAATCCATACACAACCTAAAAAGGAGTCATTCGGGTTGCACTATGCACATTGCGGTTGTAGGCAAATTCTATATAAGGGAGTTGAATGTCCCAATCCGAGAGTTTCTTGCTAACGATACTCCTTAATAGACTTCCCAAAGTTCGGTTGACCACCTCCGTTTGTCCATCAGTTTGTGGATGGAACGCGGTGCTAAAAAGTAGTTGAGTCCCTACCCTTCTCCATAGGGTCTTCCAAAAGGCACTTAAGAACTTGGTGTCCCGATCCGAGACTATGGTCTTTGGAATACCATGTAGACGCACCACTTCCTTGAAAAACAATTCGGCTATGTGTGAGGCATCATCGGTCTTTGAGCATGCTAAGAAATGAACCATCTTTGAGAACCGATCCACTACCACCATAATAGAATCCTTTGCTCTACAAGTCGGAGGAAGACCGAGCACAAAATCCATACTTACTTCTACCGAAGGATGACTAGGCACGGGTAGAGGGAGGTAGAGTCCATGAGGTAGCACTCGGCTCTTGGCCTTCTTGCAAATTATGCACCTCTCTACAACCTTGTGCACATCTCGGAATAAATGAGGCCAGTAAAAATGTTCCTTGAGAGCCTCTAAAGTCTTTTTTTCTCCAAAATGGCTTGCTAGGCCGCCACCATGAGTTTCTTTAATGAGAGACTCCCGGATGCTTCCGTTTGTGATGCAAAGTTTTCCTCCTTTGAATAACTATCCGTCCATGATGTGATATCCACAATCTTCTTTATTAAGACTCATGTCATACCACTTGCCGAAGTGTTGGTCTTCCTTGTAGGCCTCTGTGATCCACTCAATGCCAAAAAATTTAGTTGAAAGTTTGGTTAGGAGGACAAACCTCCTTGAGAGGGCATTGGCCACCACATTGCATTCCCTCTTTTTATACTTGATTTTATAGGGGTACCTTTCAAGGAACTCAACCCACTTGACATGCTGCCTATTTAACTTGCCTTGTATCTTGATGTGCTTGAGGGCTTCATGGTCCGAGTGTATAATTAATTCTTTGGATAATAGATAGTGTTGCCACACTTCCAAAGCCTGGATAACCGCATAGAACTCCTTGTCGTAGGTCGAGTAATTTAGGGCAGCACCTTTGAGCTTCTCACTAAAATATGCAAGTGGCTTTCCTTCTTGCATAAGGACAGCTCCTACTCCCACCCCAGAGGCGTCGCACTCCACCTCAAAGACTTTGTGGAAGTCGGGAAGGCTAAGTACGGTTGCATGGCAAAGCTTTTGTTTGATGAGCTCGAAACTTTCTTGACAAGTTGTGGACCATTCAAAGTCTCTCCCCTTCTTAGTGCAATCCGTTAAAGGGGCCACAATGGAACTAAAACCTTGAATGAATCGTCGGTAAAAGGAGGCAAGGCTGTGGAAACTCCTCACTTACGAAACACTCCTTGGAATTGGCCAATCCCGAATGGCCTCCACCTTAGCTTCATCCACTTCCATACCCTCCCTTGATATAATAAACCCTAAAAAGTGTATCCTCTCTTGCACAAAGGCACACTTCTTTAGATTACCAAATAATTTAGTAGCTCGGAGACTATCAAATAGCAACTTAAGATGTCCTTGGTGACTATTCAAATCCATGCTATATACCAATATGTCATCAAAGTAAACCACCACAAATTTTCCTAAGAAATCTCTAAGCACGAAATGCATAAGTCTCATAAAAGTACTAAGGGCATTAGATAGCCCGAAAGGCATCACTAACCATTCGAAGAGCCCATATTTTGTTTTGAAAGCCGTCTTCAATTCATCTACCTCCTTCATTCGGATTTGGTGGTATCCACTCTTCAAATCAACTTTGGAGAAGCAAGATGCCCCACTAAGTTCATCCAACATGTGTTCGAGCCGCGGGATTCGAAATCTATACTTGATGGTTATTTGGTTGATGGCTCGGCTATCTACACACATCCGAAAAGTATAAATAGAAACTTAGGGTTGGACCTAAGTACCATCAAAAAGGGTTTGGGTTGGTCCAAACCGAACAAAAATCCCATCAAAATTGGTTCAAACCGAAACAAATTGATTACAACAAAACATACTTCCCTACTTAAAAGATTTACAACCCCAAATACATATACAAATATTCAGCACTCCTTATGGACTCTTCTTGCAGGAACTACTCTCCAATAATGGTGATGGGGCATTCAGCCATCTTAATGCATGGAGCCGGATGTGGTCACGGTTCGGGTGGGAGGCTTCGGCAAGGAGAATCTTGTAACTCGGCCAACTTCTCCTCTTCTTTATACTCCCATTGTAAGCAATGCTTGGGGAGTTCTGGATCATGATGAGAGGGAGCTCCTAAGAGATCCAAGGAAGAAAAAGTGAACCCTGCAAAATCAACAAACATGTTAGCTAGTTGTCTTGCTCGGCTCCGGGTTGTCGCCCCCTTTGGTGGTTGTTGGTTCCCGAGCAGATCATCCCCTCCGGGTGATTGAGGATTTGCCCTCAAATCCATGGGCTGCTCCTCCTCTTCCTCCGGTACTTCTCCCAAATATGGTGAGAGATCTTGTACATTGAATGATGCCAAAACTCCATAGTCCCCAGGAAGCTTCAACTTGTAGGCATTCTTATTGATCTTCTCGGTGACTTCAAATGGACCATCGGCCCTAGGGAGAAGTTTGGACTTTCTTTGCCTAGGAAATATTTCTTTCCTTAAGTGTAGCCACACAAGATCGCCCACTTTGAATTCCACATCCCTTCGGCCATGGTTAGCATACTTTGCATAGGCTTCATTTTTCTTGGCTATGGCCGTTTGCACCTTAGCATGCATGGCTTGGACTTGCTTAGCTTTTTGTGCTCCATCCGGATTGGCTAGTTCTTGACTCGGCAATGGGATCAAGTCCAAAGGAGTGGACGGGTTGAAACCATAAACCACTTCAAATGGAGATGTTTGAGTTTCACTTTGCACACTTCGGTTGTATGCAAACTCCACATAAGGTAATTGTGCATCCCAAACCGAGTCTCTTTCCCACGATGCTTCTTAGCAATGATCCCAATGTGCGGTTTACCACTTCCATTTGGCCATCTGTTTGGGGGTGGAAGGAAGTGCTAAACAACAATTTAGTTCCAATTTTTCTCCACAAAGTCTTCCAAAAAGATCTCAAGAATTTGGTGTCCCGGTCTGAGACAATTGTGGTGGGAACTCCATGAAGCCTAACAATTTCTTTGAAGAACAATTTGGCCACTTGATTAGCATCATCGGTTTTGTTGCAAGCTATGAAGTGAGCCATCTTGGAGAAGCGGTCAACAACCACCATGATGGCCTCTTTTCCTCTAGGAGTCCGAGGTAATCCCAAAAAAAAATCGATGCTCACATCCATCCACGGTTGAGAGGGTACCGACAAGGGCATATACAATCCTTGAGGAAGCACTCGACTTTTAGCCTTTTTGCAAACAATGCACTTCTCTATGTACTTGTGCACCTCCTTGATCATGTGTGGCCAAAAGAAATGTTCCTTCAATGCCTCTAGGGTCTTTTCTCCCCAAAGTGTCTGGCCAATCCTCCACCGTGAGCTTCTTTCACTAGAGATTCTCGAAGGTTGCACTTAGGAATACAAAGTTGTCCCCCTTTAAATAGGTAGCCATCCATCAAGTGATAGGCGCCTCCTTCCTTGTTCAAACACCTTTCAAAACACTCCTTGAAGTCGGGGTCGTCTTTATAAGAGGTTTTGATCCACTCAAATTCAAAGATTTGGGAAGTGAGCTCGGTAAGCAACATGGTTCTTCTTGAAAGTGCATCGGCCACCACATTCACTTCACCCTTCTTGTACTTTATAATATAAGGAAATCTCTCAAGAAACTCCACCCATTTCGCATGTCTCTTGTTGAGCTTCCCTTGGCTTTTAATGTGCTTCAATGCTTGGTGATCCGTGTGTATAATGAACTCCTTAGGAAGGAGATAATGCTGCCAAACTTCAATGGTTCTTATCAAAGGATACATCTCCTTATCATAAGTGGAGTAATTCAAGGCTGCCCCCTTCAACTTTTCACTAAAGTAGGCCACGGGCCTCCCTTCTTGCATGAGAACAGCTCCTATGCCGAGGGCCGAGGCATCACAATCCACTTCAAAGACCTTATGAAAATCCGGGAGCACTAAGAGAGGAGCATTGCAAAGAGCCTCCTTGATTCGGTCAAAGCTAGCTTGGCACACCAGGGTCCATTCAAATTCTTTCCCCTTTTTGGTGCAATCCGTGAGGGGAGCAACAATGCTACTAAACCCCTTGATGAACTTCCGGTAGAATGAAGCAAGGCCATGGAAACTCCTAATGTCCGCAACACACTGAGGGGTCGGCCATTCCCGGATTGCTTCTATCTTGCTTTGATCAACTTCTATTCCATTCTTGGACAAAATGAAGCCGAGGAAATGCACTCTTTCTTGTACAAAGGAGCATTTCTTCAAATTGCCAAACAAATGAGCCTGTCTAAGTGCATCAAATAGTATACGAAGGTGTCCCAAGTGATCCAGATATTGTGCACTACAGACTAATATATCATCAAAGTATACTATCACAAACTTTCCCAAGTAATCTTTCAGCACATGGTTCATTAAACGCATAAATGTGCTATGGGCATTAGATAGCCCAAATGGCATGACTAACCATTCATAAAGTCCATACTTGGTTTTGAAGGCGGTTTTCCACTCATCTCCTTCTAGCATCCTTATTTGATGATAACCGCTCTTTAGATCAATTTTTGAGAAGTAGGCAGCACCACTTATCTCATCCAATAAGTCCTCTAGTCGTGGTATGGGAAACCAATACTTAATAGTAATTTGGTTGATTGCACGGCTGTCAATGCACATCCGAGAGGAGCCATCCTTCTTTGGCACCAAAAGGGTTGGAACCCCACAAGGACTTAATGACTCTCGGATGTACTCTTTCTCCAAGAGCTCTTGCACTTGATCGTCGAGCTCTTTAGCCTCCTCGGGATTCATTCTATATGCTGGCCGATTTGGTAGAACCACCTCGGGTTGAAGATCAATCCGATGCTCTATCCCACGGATTGGTGGTAGACCAGTTGGAAACTCTTCGGAGAAGACATCATCATACTCTTCTAGGAGGGCTAAGACTTTTTCCGGAGCCCCTCCTATCTCTTCCATTCTTTCTCGAAAAAGAATCAACACAATTGGAGCCGCTTGTGATAATTCCGGAGAGAGTTCCTTTTTGTTGATGAATAGAACCTTCTTGGAGGAGTTTTCTCTTTTTCCCTCTCATCTTTAGCTACATCCGAGGGTGTCAAAGGTGCTAATTTAATGTTCCAGTTCTCCCATTTGAATGAATACTCATTGGTTAATCCATCATGCATGGTGTGGCGGTCAAATTGCCACGGCCTTCCTAGGAGAAGGTGGCTTGCATCCATTGGCAGCACATCACACATCACAACATCCTTATATCCCCCAATGGAGAACTCAATCCGTGCACGCTTGGTCACCTTTAGGTCTCCTTCATCACTTAGCCATCGGAGCCGATAAGGGTGGGGATGCTCCTCGGTTTGGAGTTGAAGTTTCTCAATTAGTTCGGAGGATGCTACATTAGTGCAACTCCCTCCATCAATGATTAGGGAGCACACTTTATCTTTGATGAGGCAACGGCTATGGAAGATATTTTCCCTTTGGATAGCCTCGGGTTGGCCATTGATAGTGAGGGCCCTTCGGATCACCATGAGGAGGGGGCCTTCTTATGCTCGGCACACTTCCTCTAAAGGCTCGGCCTCTTGTTCTTCTTCCTCTTCCATCGGCTCATCTTCACTAACAACTTCTCCACTACTCTCTAAGAGTACCATCACCCTCTTATTAGGACATTGTGCAGCAATATGTCCCAATCCGAGGCACTTAAAACATTTGATGTCCCTTGACCGTGGCTTGTTGGTATCTTCAATTGGCTTGGGGGAAGCATCTTTCTTTTGAGTCCACGGTTTTGGTTGATAAGGGCGGTTGTCTTGCCTTGGAGGTGGTTTGTAAGGAGTGTTGTAGGCCGTGTAGGCTTCACAACACTTTTCTTGCCCTTCTTTTTTTGTTGCCTTTCAACCTGCAAGGCCAATTGGATAGCGGCATCTAAAGATTCAACGAGCTGCAATTCCATAACTTCACCAATATCCTTGTGTAATCCTCTCAAGAACCGTGCCAATATTTGTTCTTCCGGCTCTTCAAGATCACACCGGATCCGCAAGGTCTCAAACTTCATAAGTATTCCTCAACCGAGAGGTGTTCTTGCTTCAAGTTTTGGAGTTGATAGAACAACTCTTGCCTATAATGACTCGGAACAAATCTTCTCTTCATGTGCATTTTCATGGTCCTCCAAGTGGTTATCTCTTCTTCACGGTCACGCCTTCATTGAGCTCTCAAACTATCCCACCAAAGACTTGCATAACCGTGGAGTTCCAAAGCCACAAGTTGTAGTTGGATTTTTCAGCATAGTTGTAACATTCAAATACTTTGTCTACTTTATCTACCCAAGTTAAAAACGTATCCCCATCACATGATCCATTGAATGGAGGGACACTTAACTTCATATTCCTCAAATCATCTTCTCGGGGTGGTCTCTCCCGTGGCTCAAACTCCTCATCCGAGTCTTCAACCTCATACAATCGAGTCCGAGCATTTCCGGCTCTTCTACCGGGAGTGAATGGAGGAGGTGGCCTTGGCGGATTTGGTGTTTCCAACCTCTGTAACAAGGCATCCAGCCTTTGATTAATGCCATTAATTTGTTCCTGCAAATCAGACTCACGGCCTTGGGGAGACATTGGTGGGGGAGGTGGTTCACTCGTTGAAGGGTGGTCTCGGCTTGGCTGCAAAACAGCCCCACTCCGAGTAGTCATACCACCACTCTTGTGTGCCGTTGATGACAATTCAAAGAAGGTTTAATATCATGGAAAACAAGGGAAGGAAGAGCTGTGCTCTGATACCAAATGACACGCCCCAAGATGCGGAGGTGTCGGGAAGAGAGGAGATGGCAACAATCCACCGAGAGAAAGAAAGGTAGGCAGCAACAGGGGATTGGAGCAAGGAGAACTCCAAACGCATACAGGGGCTTTAGCTAGAAATTGGAGGACTTAAACCTTTGAGAGTGGGCTAAGTTTGGCAAAATTTACAGCTTAAAACACGTGCGGATCAATAAAAATATACGGAGGCAATTTTAGGTGCACAAACAGACAAAGCTGAAAGAAACAGTGTAGGGGTGTTGGGGAGACTTCTGCACAACCTCCAATGCAGGGAGTCTGGGAGGGTTGAAATTGGCAAAAATTAACTTCAACGAAGTGGGAAGAAATTGCAAGTTGTTTGAGGGGAAAGGCACGGGTAGATTGGAAGATATGCAGGATAGAAAATTGATGGACAGAACTGCCCGATTTCAGAAGTTCGGGTAGAAGGAAGTGGAAAAAGCATGCATAACTCTTGATGGGGAGGGGCTGTGGCTAAACGTAAAAAACATTTATTTCAAGCCATGAAAGAGGAACTCACAGCCATAAAATTGGGGTCTTTTGTTCATGGAAAATAGAAATGGCACGAATTGGACTTTTGTTGCACAAATTCACTCGGGTAAGCACCAAAAACAGCAACCAACACCAAAGACAAACACAAATGCAAACAACAAATGGAGGAAGGCTATGGGATTTCCAAGCTCGCTTTTGTTCCTAAACAAGTGAGGAAGGAGGTTGGAATAAGGTTTAGTGATCCTAGCTAATCACCAACACCAAGACAAACAAGAATCAAGGATGTTACTCACCTAGATTCCCAAATGCCGTGAGAAAAGGAAGGGCTTGAGAGCTTCAAAGCTTCTTCAATTTACTAATATCTTTTCTGCCTTTCATTCAACGTGGAAGAGGGTTTCATACACCCTCCAAATTACACAAAAGAATTAAACAAAAAAAATAAACCTAAATTAGGGACCAATGAGTGGCTAGAGTAGGAGTTAGGTGAGAATTGGGTCCTACCAAGCCTCCTAATCCAACCACATGGAACTTTCAACTAAAACCACGTCCCAAGCATATCTAAAAAAAAGTATAAATAGAAACTTAGGGTTGGACCTAAGTACCATCAAAAAGGGTTTGGGTTTGTCCAAACCGAACAAAAATCCCATCAAAATTGGTTCAAACCGAAACAAATTGATTACAACAAAACATACTTCCTACTTAAAAGATTTACAACCCCAAATACATATACAAATATTCAGCACTCCTTATGGACTCTTCTTGCAGGAACTACTCTCCCATAATGGTGATGGGGCATTCGGCCATCTTAATGCATGGAGCCGGATGTGGTCACGGTTCGGGTGGGAGGCTTCGGCAAGGAGAATCTTGTAACTCGGCCAACTTCTCCTCTTCTTTATACTCCCATTGTAAGCAATGCTTGGGGAGTTCTTGATCATGATGTGAGGGATCTCCTAAGAGATCCAAGGAAGAAAAAGTGAACCCTGCAAAATCAACAAACATGTTAGCTAGTTGTCTTGCTCGGCTCTGGGTTGTCGCCCCCTTTAGTGACCAAAGGTGTACCAAGTGTGCCAAATAATCTCTACTATAAACCAAGATATCATCAAAGTAAACTATCACAAATTTTCCAAATATTCTTTCAGGACATGATTCATCAAACGCATAAAGGTTCTAGGGGCATTAGATAGCCCAAACGGCATAACTAACCATTCATATAAGCCATACTTGATTTTGAAAGCCGTTTTCCATTCATCTCCTTCATGCATCCGTATTTGGTGATAGCCACTTTTGAGGTCGATCTTTGAGAAGAAAGCAGCCCCGCTAAGCTCATCCAAAAGATCTTCCAGCCGCGGTATAGGAAACCTATACTTGATGGTAATGTGGTTGATGGCCCGACTATCAATGCACATCCGAGAGGAGCCATCCTTCTTTGGCACCAAAAGTGTAGGAACCACACAAGGACTAAGAGACTCCCGGATGTACCCCTTCTCCAAGAGCTCTTATACTTGATCATCAAGCTCTTTAGCCTATTCGGGGTTCATTCTATATGCTGGACGGTTAGGGAGAACCACTCCCGGTTGGAGATCAATCTGGTGCTCAATACCTTGGATTGGAGGTAAACCGATTGGCAGCTCTTCGAGAAACACGTCTCCATACTCTTCTATGAGTGCCAAAACTTCTTCCGGGGTGCCTCCTATTTCTTCCACTCTTTCCCGGAATAGGATAAACACAATTGGTGCAACTTGAAGTAACTCCCGGGAGAGCTCCTTTTTGTTAATGAACAGAACCTTTTTGGAGGAGTTCTCCCTTTTCATTTTCTCATCTCTAGCTATGTCCCCGGGTGCTAGAGGTGCTAGTTTAATGTGCCGGTTCTCTCATTCAAATGAATACTCATTTGACAATCCATTGTGCAAAGAACACCTATCAAATTGCCACGGCCTCCCGAGTAGAATTTGGCTTGCATCCATTGGTAGGACATCACAAATTACAGTATCCTTGTAACTCCCAATTGAGAACTCAATTCTTGTGTGTTTGGTCACTTTAAGATCTCCTTCATCATTTAGCCATCGGAGTCTATAAGGATGTGGATGCTCCTCGGTTAGAAGTCCTAGCTTCTCAACAAGCTCGGTGGATGCTACATTGGTGCAACTCCCTCCATCTATGATTAGGGAGCACACTTTATCCTTGATCAAACATCGGCTATGGAAGATGTTCTCTCTTTGGCTAGGTTCGGGTCGGCCATTTGTTGTGAGGGTCCTTCGGATCACCATGAGGAGGGGGCCTTCTTGCGCTCGGTACACCTCCTCAATAGGTTCGGCCATTGGTTCATTCTCGCCCTCCATTGGTTCATCTTCACTAACAACCTCACCACTACTTTCAAGGAGCACCATGACTCTCTTATTAGGACATTGTGCAGCAATATGCCCTAATCCAAGACACTTGAAACACTTTATATCTCTTGACCGTGGCTTGTTAGTATCTTCAAATGGTTTAGGGGGAACATCTTTCTTTTGGGCCCACGGTTTTGGTTGGAAGGTCTTGTTCTCTTGTCTTGGAGGTGGCTTGTAAGGTGTGTTGTAGGCCGGGGTTGGTTTCACCACAATTTTCTTGCCCTTCTTCTTGTGTTGCCTTTCCACCCGCAAGGCTAATTTTATGGCGGCATCCAATGAATCCACTATTTGTAATTCTACCACATCTCCAATATCTTTGTGCAGTCCCCTTAGGAATCGTGCTAGAATCTGTTCTTCCGGCTCCTCAAGATCACATCGGATCCGCAAGGTCTCAAACTCCATCAAATAGTCTTCGACCGAGAGGTGCTCTTGTTTCAAATTTTGGAGTTGGTAAAACAACTCTTGTCTATAGTGGCTAGGTACAAATCTCCTCTTCATGTGCATCTTCATGGTTCTCCAAGTAGTTATCTCTTCTTCACGGTCATGCCTCCTTTGTGCTCTCAAACTATCCCACCATAAGCTTGCATAACCGTGGAGCTCCAAAGCTAGTAGCTGCAATTTAGACTTCTCCGAGTAATTGTAACAATCAAAGACTTTGTCTACTTTATCTACCCAAGTCAAATATGCATCTCCATCACAAGAACCATTAAATGGGGGAACACTTAACTTCACATTCCTCAAATCATCCTCACGGGGTTGTCTATCCCGTGGTTCAAACTCATCCTCCGAATCTTCAACTTCATACAATCGGGTTCGAGCTCCTCCGGCTCTATTACCGGGAGTAACCGAGGGAGGTGGCCGTGGAGTATTTGGAGTCTCCATCCTTTGCAACAATATGTCCAACCTTCGGTTGATGCCATCTATTTGGCTCTGAAAATCGGACTCACGTTCTTGAGATGATGTTGGCAGAGGAGGTGGTTCACTTGTGGAAGGGAGGTCTCGGCTAGGCTGTAAAACAGCCCCACTCCGAGTGGTCATGCCACCACTTTTATGAGCCATTGAATCAGTGGAAAGGAAGGTTTAATAGTATGGAAAACAAGGAAAGGAAGAGTTGTGCTCTGATACCAAATGACACGCTCCACGAATGCGGAAGTGTCAGGATAGGAGAAAGCAATGCAATCTGCCAATGAGAAGAAGGACTAAAACAGAAACAGGGGATTGCGACAGTTAGAACTCCAATTGCATACAGGATTTTGGGCTGAAATTTTGGGGACTTAGACTTTAGGGAAGGAACTGAGTTTGGTCAAGATTTATAGTGAAAGCACGTGTGGGTTAAAAAAATGGCACTGGGACACATTTATAGGCACAAACAAACAAAATTACCAATTGGCAGGGCATTAGGTGGGAGAGACGTCTGCACAACTCCCAATGCCGATGACCTGAGAAGGTAAAATTTGGCAAAAACCAATTTCAACGAAAGAGTAATGAATTTCACTTGGTTAGACGGAAAAAGAACGGGTAGAATAAAAGATACGAGTGATTAAAAATTGGTCGACAGAACTGTCAAAATTCAGGTACTCAGGTGAAGGACAGAGGATAGATGCATGCACAACTTTTAATTGGGCAGACCTGGGAGTGAGATGTATAGCCAATACTTCAAGACGTGAAATAAGAACTCACAGCCAGATTTTGAGGATTTTAGCACGAGGGAAACAGAAAATAGCACGGGAGACACTTTGGGGACTAAAACAGATTCTCGGGTAAATTAAAATGGCAGCAACCAATAAGAAAACAACCAAGAACAAAAATACATAAACGGGATGAAGGCTATATGACTTCCAAGCTTACGTTGATCCTAAGCAAGTGAGGAGGAAGGTTGGAATAAAGGCTAAGTGACTCTAGCAAGGCACAAACACCAAAGACAACAAGGAAGATTGGATATTACTCACCAAAATCCCAAGAAGCCGTGAGAAAAGAGGGTTTGAGAGCTTCAAAGCTTCTGTAAATTTTCCAATACTTTTCTATCTTTCAAAATTCCGAGAAGAAAGGAATAAAACCCTTCTTCCCACGAGCTACATGGAGAAAATAATTACTACCTACGTTTCAAAGTACTTAGCAAACCTAAAAGCATGGCAAGTGGGCCCCTCCTTTGACTTCTACACTTCAAGGAGAGATGGAACTCTAAGGTATGGTGTACCCCCATTCCTTAATGTTCCCTAATCTTTTCCACTTGCTTCAACGTAATTTAGCACCAAAATAAAATGGATGAAAAGTTTCTTGCATGGTTTCTACGAAAAACCATGCAACTATTTTACAAAAAGGCACAAGTAATTCAAGCAAAGAAAAATATCTCCTAGAAGTGAACAAGCACACCCCCAATGTTGATCCACCCTTGCCTTGGATTTGTTGGACTCTAATCTCTTCTCGGGTTTGTTGGCCTCCAACCCGAGCTCAAAGTGTGGAAAGGTTTTAGGCATGGCTCGGTCCACCACTTGAAGGAGTGCTCAAAACTAATCGGTTTTGTTCAATTGTATCCTCTTTTGGCCACCCTTGAACAGATTCCTCCTTGGTCCACAATTGTATAGCTTTCCCTCCCATGTTGGCCATAGTGTTGTCGGTATTCCCTTCCTTCGGAGTGGGACAAGGCCGAGGCTCGGGTAGGTTGTTCCAGCAAGGAACAATATGGACTTCGGTTGTCAATTCCTTCTCTTCAAATTCCCAATGCAAGCAATGTTTGGGAAGCTCTTTGTCATGAGATGAGGGAGCATCTAAGAGGTCCAAAGGGGTAAATGTCACACCTGCAAAATCGACAAACATGTTAGCAAAACTCCTTGCTCGGCTACTGGTGGTCATTCGCTCCGGCGGATGGTGGCGCCCCATTTTCTCCCGATCTTGTGCTCTAGCTCAAAGGAGAGTGAGTGAGCGAGTTATTTCAAGAATGTTGAAGTAGAAAACCCAAACCAATTTCGTGGAGGCTGAAGTTCAAGGTATTATTCTACCCTCTGAGTTTCTTTTAGGTTCAGTAAGGATAATATGATGGTATTTGTTGAATTGATGGATAAAAATGAAGGATTTCATGTAGATTGTTAGAAAATCAGTTTATTGTGTGCAAGGTTAGGGTTTTTGAGATTCGGTCAAATTGTAGCACCAATTTGAGTTTATGTCCTTCATAAGCGTTAGAGTAAACTCTTAGAGTGATTTATAGCCGTTGGAATCATTCAATTCGAAGCTATGTATAAAAAGTTATAGACATGCTCTCTATAGGTTAGGTCGACCGGTTCTCGATTTAAAAATGCATGCTCTATATTTTGTCAACATGGGTCGAACCCTTATAGGTTGGGTCGACCGGTCCTTGATTTCCAGAGATGCATGCTCACTATTATGTCAACATTGATCGACACTTTATGCTATGTTAGTTTTGTGAATTTGGTGTCTTCTAAAAAGTTATAGAAGACTCTTTAAGGAATAGTTTGACACCCGTAGCATCACGAATGGATCATTATAGAGGAAGTTGTAGTTGTTCAAAGTTTGAATAGTAAGTTGTGACTTTATGCCATAAAATAAGTCATGTGACCCGATTTCTTATCCTTAAATGATCTGCAGGTTTAGGTCATCGATTGGATTAAAAAGGGGACTCAAGTGGATCAAGTCTATCTAGCTACGACGGTAAGTTAGCATTAAGATGGTTTGGCCCTTAAGTGGGAATACATTGCAAAGATTAGGATGTATGTTTGATGTGCGTTGTATGTTTGTTTTCATGACATGTTTGATGATATACTTGTTTTCATGTTATGTTTGATGTGATTTAAGTAATGTTTCATAGTCACATGGTCATGCATCATAGTTTTACAAAATATCAACGAACTATTTTCATGCATGGTTTTACAACGTAGTTGGAGGTAAACGAGATATGATTGGTGGTATGAGATGATAATTATGTTTCGTCTCCGATGAGTTAAGAACATGAAGAGAAGAATAGTAAAGTAAATGGTTATTATAGGCCTGAACACTCCAAGCAGTAATGTAAGTGGGCCCAGTAGAAGTTGAAGTAGGTGGAGGGCAGTGTTCTTGAGATCCTGTAATATTTCCAAATATAAAGAAGATATGAAACCTATGAAACGTGAATGAAATTGTGCATTGTTTTATCAACAACATAGCATACTCATGCATTGCATTTTTATAGTTATGCTATTTACTTAGCTTTAGGCTCATAGTTTAGGCTTTGCAATGTACGGAATGTAATGGAGGAAAGTGTGCAAGTGACTGATCAAGGAGTTATAGCAGAGGAGTGTCCAAATGATACAGTTTATTGAGTGATGACCGACGGGGAGAGACACATGACACTCGCACAGTCATAATATAAATTTTTTTGAATGTTTTGAAGGTGTAATTATAATGTATATACTTATTTTGGAGTGATGGATTACAAAGGTTTTGGAAATGAATGTATCCTATGTTCAACTATTTTCTTCTGCTGCAGATTTAAATTATTAAATGCTTATGTATTTTACTTTAAAGGTGGAACAAAAATCGTTATTTACGAAGAAACCTATGTTTTGCAATTTGACGGTTTTCCTTTTAACTATTTTATAAACTAAAGATAGTTTTTAGAAATTAAAGTAACAATTTTTCCACCAATGTAAGAAAGTAATGCAAGTAAGTAAGTAAGAACCCAGTAACGGATCGGTTCTCGGGTCGTTAGTGAGTAAGTAAGTAAGTGAACCAGAAAAGCAGCGAGCGACGGCTCGAGAATCGGATAAAGGGTTCCAAGGTTTAGGGTTTCAAGGTTCTAGGGTTCAGGGTTCAAGGGTTCAAGATCAATTGTTCAAGGGTTCATGGTGCTAGGGTTTAGGGTTCCAAGGTTCGAGGTTCTAAGGTTCAGGGTTCCAAGGTTCATGGTTCAAAGGATCTGGGTTCCAAGGTTCATGCTTCTAGGGCCCAAGCTTAAGAACTTAAGGTTAAGGGTTCTAAGGTCAAGGGTTCTAAGGTCTAAGGTTAAGGGTTCAAGGGTTCTAAGGTATAGGAACCAAGATTCAAGGTTCCAAGTTTTGAGGTTAATGTTTTAGGATTCATGTTCAAAAGTTTAAGGGTTCCAAGGTTCAGGGTTCAAGGTTCAAAGTTCCAAGGTTCAGGGTTCCAAGGTTCCAAAATTAATGTTCCAGGTTTCATGGTTTAAGTTTCCAAGGTTCTCGGGTTCATTGTTCAAAGTTTAGAGTTCATCTTTTTTAAGGTTCAACGGTTAAATATTTTAGGGTTCTAGGTTTGAGGGTTCAAGTATTGCAGGGTTCTAGGGTCCAGGGTTTAGTGTTTCAGGGTTGCAAGATTCAAGGTCCCAGGTTTCAGAGTTCATGATTTAAAGGTCCACAATTATAAGATTAAGGGTTTAGGCTTTAAGATTCAAAAGTTTCAGGGTTCAAAGTTTAGGGTTTGGGGTTCAAGGGGTTCTAGGGTCCAAAGTTTAGATTTAGAGTTCAATGGTTTAGTGTTTAAGGGTTCAAGCTTTTGGATTCAAGGGGTTCAAGGTTCAAGTCTCATGAATTCCAGGGTTCAGGATTCTATGATTCAAGGTTCCATGGTTCTTAGGTTCAGGATTAAGGGTTCCAGGGTTAAGGGTTAAAGGTTTAGGGTTTTAAGGTTCAAAGTTTAAGGGTTCAAGGCTATAAGTTAAGGGTTATAGGTTAAGGGTTTTGGGGTTAAGGGTTCAAGGGTTTTAGGTTTAAGGCTTTGGGGTTTAGGGTTAATGGTTCAAAGTACCGTTGTTGAGTCATGGTTCAGTGTTCCAAGGTTTAGGGTTTAGGTTCAGGGTTTAAGGTTAAAGGTTCTAAGTTTATATGATTCCAGGTTTCAGGGTTTTCCGTTGAGGTTTCTAGGGTTCTTAGTTCAGGATTCTACAATTCAAGCATTAAGAGTTCCAAGGTTAATGGGATCCAGGGTTCAAGGTTTAAAGATTACGAGTTCTGGGTTTAGGGTTCCAGGGTTCATGGTTTAAATTTTACAGGGTTCCATGGTTTCAAGGATGAGCATTTAGGGTTGAGGGTTCTAGGGTTTAGAGTTCAAGGTTCCAGGGTTCAGATTTTAAAGTGCACAGTTCTAGGGTTCCAAGGTTTGAGGTTAAGGGTTCTAAGGTTTAGGTTTTAGGGTTAAGGGTTTAGGGTTAAGGGTTGAGGGTAAAGGGTTTAGGGTTCACGGTTGAGGTTTAAGGATTTAGGGTTCAAGGTTTAAGGCTATAAGGTTGCAGGGTTTAGGGTTCAATGTTTAAGGTTCCAGGGTTCTTGGGTCAAAGGGTCAATGTTCCACGGTTCGAGGGTTTGGGGTCCTCAAGTGTTCAGGGTTCAACGTTCTTCGTTCAAAGGTTCAGGGTTCCAAGGTTTAAGGTATAGAATATTATGGTTTTAAGATTCAAAGTTCAAGGTTCAAGGATGAAGAGGTTTTAGGGTGAAAAGTTTATGGTTCAAGAGTTTAACAGTTCAACGTTTAGGATTCAAGCATTCCTGGGTTCCATGGTCTAGGATTTAGGGTTCAGGGTTGAAGGTTCCAGGGTTCCAGGATTCCAGGGTTTAGGGTTTAAGGTTTCAGGGTTCAAGGTTTAAGGTTTTTGGGTTAAGGGTTCAAGGTTCAGGGTTTTAAGTTTTATGGTTTAGGGTTAATGGCTTAGAGTTCTAGGGTTTCAATGTTTAGTGAGACAAAATTTAGGGTTCTAGGGTCTGGCATTCCAAGGTTCAAAGTTCCAAGGTCCAAGGTTAAGGGTTCCAAGGTTCAAGGATTAAGGTGCCAAGGTTCTAAAATTCAGGATTCAGGGTTAAGGGTTAACGGTTCTAGGGTTTAAGGTTCTAAGGTTACAGGGTTCCAAGGATACAAGGTTCAAGGTTAAGTGACATGCCATGGATTGGCATACCGAATGGAGCAATCACCTGAGCCCAAGTTCGGGAATTTTCTAACATATTTTTTAATTTTGCAGGAAAATTATTTGATGAACTATACATTTATAAGCCAACTTTAGAGGATGAAACATGGCCAAAACACGTGATTAATTGGCATGGAGAAAAGGTGGACTTACAACCAAGAACCGAGCCTCCCAAAATCAAGCCCGCACATGAACCCGGTTGAAGTTCACGATGCTTGGTGAGTTAAAGTCACATGCAAAGATGACCAAATGTCCCACGACTCAACTCATCAACACTTCAATGGAGTGAAGGAATTTTATTGCATTTTTTTAGTATAATTTTACATTAATTTTTACGTTACATTTTAGGAGAACCCGAGAGGGTTTCTCGGCTAGATACATTTTAGTTATTTTGCATGCTTTTGCATGGGGTTTTGCATGAGGTATTCTTGGCTGAAAGAAGGGTATTTTGGGCCAAGAAAGAAGGGAAAATTGGCTGAAGGGGTGCAAGATCACGTGGGCATCACATTCTTGCATTCTCATTGGTCCAATTTTCCCTCCTTTATTTTCATTTTCAGCATGCATGTTGCATGACTTTGGCTCATAATTTTCCCTCCTTTTTTTTCCTCTCTTTTCAGCTGATAAAACCTCCCCCAATGCTTGCTTGTAATTTTCAATTTGGAATTTGAATTAAAATTGCTTTGAGCATCTCCCTCTCACGGGCATTTCCAACTTCAAACCGGCAGCCGGCGCACCTCCGGCCACCGTAGGTTATCTCAAAGGAATCCTCCCTCCGAGCTGGAGATTTCTTGGTGCTTCAATACTCCAGCCTTCTTCAAGGACTTTAGGGTGAGGTTGAAGGTCACAAGCTCTTCCTTCCATCAATATTTTTCGTTTGGTTTTAGTTCTTTCCGCCGGCAGATTTCCGGCCACCACCAAAAATGCAGTTACTATTCCATTATTTTCCAACCAATCCATCGACGTGATTTCCTTAATTTTTCGAGGATTGTTACTCAACCTAATTCCAAGGTTCCCCTCAAAATTTCAGCCACAAAATCATTCGCATTACCGAGATATCGCTGTCCAAATTCCAGTTCAGATTATGGAATTATCGGATTGTCGTTATTCTCTAAAACCCTACCAAATCCAAATATCCTCCCACTTCATTTCATCTTTAACCCCCCATTTCCGTGTCATTTGGTATCAGAGCCATAAATCCCTCCCCACCTTCCTCTTTACATCTGTTTTTATGTGATTTCAAAATTGAATAATGGCCTTGAGAAGTGGTTCCAGCCATCAACAAAAATTGGAACCCGGTGTTGAAGAAACACATATGTCATTAGTTATATGAAGAGTGCTTAGTACTCAAGCTCGAGAAGAGGAACTTCAACGAGAGAACATCTTTCATAGTAGGTGTTTGATCCAAGAAAAGGTATGCTCACTTATTATTGATGGTGGTAGTTGCACTAACGAAGCATCTCAGGATTTAGTTGATAAACTTAAGTTGAAAACTAGTTTGCATCCAAGGCCTTATAAATTACGTTGGATCAATGATGAGGAAGACCTCAAGGTTAGCGAGCAAGTATGCATTGATTTCTATATTGGAAGTTACAAAGATAAGGTGATGTGTGATGTGGTTCCCATGAGTGCAAGCCACTTATTACTCGGGAGACCATGGCAATTCGATCGGAGAGTTATGCATGATGGTTTTTCAAATCAATATTCCTTCAAATTCAACAGACGATCATTCAAATTAGATCCTCTCAACCGGCTCAAGTGACCAAGGATGAACTTATTAAGAAGGAGAGCTTGGCCAAAACCAATTTGTTTATGCCTCAAAAGAAAGAAGAAGAAGTTAAACGGGTTGTTGAAAAAGAAGCCGAACAAGTGGAAGAAATTGTCGGTATTGAGGATAATCACTCCTTCAAGGAATCTGAAAACTCTTGTGCTGTCTTGGAGCCCCATCACGAGCCTAACCAAGAAGAAAAGATTGTGGATCTTCCGTTGGCAGCAAGTATTGAAGAAGGAACCTCAATAAAGATAGAGCTCCAACAAGCCGGGATCGCCCACCCTATGTCTCGAATGACCGTGAACCAACCCTTTGGGTATGTAAATCCAATAACCAAGGTTTAAGGGTTCTGGGGTTCATTGTTCAAGGTTTCAATGTTCTAGGGTTAAGGGTTAAGGGTTCCAAGTTTAATGTTCAAAGGATACAGGGATCAACGATTCTAATGTTAAGTGTTTAGGGTTTATGGTTGAGGTTTCAGGATTCCAAGGTTTAGAGTTCAGAGTTTTAGGGTTTTGAGGGCTTTGAGCTTTAAGGTTCAGGTTCAAGATTCTAAGGTTCAAAATTCTAGAGTTCAAATTTCAAGGTTTAAGGCTAAGGGTTCAATGGGTTCCAAGGTGCAGAGTTAAGCTTTTTCAGAGTTCAGGGGTTTAGTGGTTCAGTGTTTAGGGGTTAGGGTTCAAAGTTTCTACTTTTCCAGGGTTCCAAAGTTAAGGGTTTAGAGGTGCAAGGTTAATGGTTCCGACTTTTAAGGTTCCAAGTGTAACAACCCTCATTTATTTTATGAATTTTGTGATTTTAAGATGAAAGAGTTTAAGATTATTTTTATGAATGTCGCTTAAATATTAGAGTGTTAAGGTATTTTTGATATTGGTGAATTAGTAGGTTGAATGTGATGAAGGAAATAATTGATCTCCGGTCGACTGCTATGAATTAGCGGTCGACCGCTATGGATTAGCGGTCGACGGCTTGTCTATCAGTCGACCCCAGGATCATGGAGGGGTCGACACAATAGACCATCCATCATACTATCGGTCTACCCCAGGTTCGAACGGTCTACACCTTTAGTCAAGCGGTCGACCCCAGGATCGAAGAGGGGTCGACACAATCTAAAACTTTTGAATGCTTTTGGTCGACACCTTAAGTAGCGGTCGACCTATTGTTGAATAGCGGTCGACACCTTGTAGATTTAAGTTGAAAAGTCAGCCAAAAATGTGGAGGAATCTGATGGATGGATGTTAGAGAAACATTGTTTTTGATTAATTAAGGAGCAAGAAGGCATGGTCTGCCATTTCCCTACCAGCATGACTCATTCTCCCTATTTTACTTTAAGTTCTCACGTCTTGATCAAGGGGAGAGTGAGATTGATAAAGAAAGAGATATTGTGAGAGAAAAGAGTAAGGAAGCTGAAGTACAAGGTAATCTTTCTATCCTCTGAATTCCTTTTAGGTTCAGTAAGGATAATATGATTGTACTTGATGAATTAGTGGATAAATATGGATGATTTCATGTTAATTGCTGTGAAATGGGTTAATCATGCACCAAGTTAGAGTTTTTGAGATTCGGTCAAATTGTAGCACGAATTTGAGTTTATGTCCTTCATAATAGATAAATTAGACTCTTAGAGTTATCTATAGCCGTTTGAATAACTCAATTTTGAGCAATGTAGAAAAAGTTATGGATGTTGCAAGTTAGTAGACGAAAATTGGGAGAGAAATTTGGACGACCGTTTTGTAGTTTAGGTCATCCGTTTTGTAAATTAGGTCGACCGGATCCCCATTTTCAGAAGGGATGCCCTCTGTTTTTGAGCAGCGGTCAAAACCTTTACGGATTTTAAGCAATTAATTTGCTCATTTTCTGAATTTGATGTCTTCTAAGAATTTATAGTAGACTTTTTCATAAACAATTTGACACCTTGAGTATCGCAAACAGATCATTATTAAGTAAGTTATAGTTGTTTGAAGTTGAGATAAAGAGTTAAGGGTTTATTACTTCTCATCCTTGAATGATCTGTAGGTTTAGATCATCTATTGGATTAAAAAGGAGACTCAAGTGGATTGATTCAAGAAAACAACTAAGTTAAGTTAATATTGCATGTGAATGGCCATAAGGGGACTACATTACAAAGATTAGGATTTTATGATTTTGGAATATGCTGGATTGTTTGGGGTGTAATGCACAATACACCGACCTTAATTTATTTGAGGATATGTTTGCGTGCCATGTTTGATGATTGATTGATTTTTGGTATTAGAAAAAAGATGCATGTTTAGAATGCTTGCAATGTTTGAATTGTATATTTTATTGCATGTTAACATGTTCATGCATTTTAATTGTTCATGCATCATGGTTTTAAGAAAAATACGAAAATGATTTGCATGCATGATTTTCATGATAATATGCAACGGGTCGTTAAGGGAGGAGCTCGATTTAGACTACCTCGAGGGAGGCCGAATGGTGTCTACTCTCTCCCGTGGTACCTTCACGATCAAATAATGAAAGAAATGAAATGAACAAAATGTACGTAAATAGTTATATGTTGGGCGAGGTTTGAGTTTGGCTGTCCCAAGAGGTTGGACCAAATGGTGCCTACTCTCCCCTAGACGGTATTACTCACATTAGCTGGACTGTTAAGTGAAAGAAAAGAAAAGAAATGAACGATACTGAAACTGCATTGTTTTTATAAAGCAGCATATGCATAAAGGTCTCATAAATGTTTTATTATCATGGATTAACTTACGGAGCATTAGGCTGATTAGATAAGCTTTGTAATGTAGGGATAAATGCTTGAGGTTGTGAAGTACGTCCATTGCGGAAGTTTGCAGCTGTTAGTGCAATTTTGACCGGTGGGCGACCCATGTAAATGGAAATGTTTTGTTTGAAAACTAATGTATAATATGATAGTGGTCTATAACTGTTTTGTAATAACTTGGTTTTAATGTTAAAGTACAAGTATGTTTTGGTTACTTATTACGAATAAAATTGGTTTTGTTGAAGTTAAATAAAAGTCTTTCGCTGTATTTTATCTCAAGGATTTCAAATTGATAAGTTTTACCTTAAATTGTTAAAAGTTAGTACATGTGTTTACAAAATATATATATATATATATATATATAGCAAGGGAAAAAAGGGACGTTACAATATGGTATCAGAGCGCACCGGGTTTTAAAATCATTTCTGCAGACTGCCTAACAGCACAAACCTTCACATGAAGATACTTCATACACTTTAAGTTTATTAATGATTATATTATTGTTTGTATTTATGGGTTGCTAAATTGTTAAGGCTTAGTTCAATATGACGAGAGGACAAAGAAGGGAAATGGAAGAGAGAGATGATGCAATTAAAAAGCTATCTGATATAGTGGATCGTCAGTTTCAGTAATTAGAACGATATATGGCAAAGGAAGAACAAGGAGGTTTTCGTTCGAATGTTGCTGGAGAGTTAAGTTGTGAAAGATTTTGACGACTTCATCCACCTAAATTTGATGGACAGGCAATAGATCCAATTTGTGCTGAAGAGTGGATCTGAACGATTGAAGATATGTATGATTATGCAAAGATTGAGGAAGATGAGAAAGTTAATTGTGCAGTCTTTATGCTGTCAAAGGATGCACGTTACTGGTGGGACACTTAAATTAACCACAGATGTGAAAGAAATTTCATGGAACAAATTTAAGGAGATCTTTTACGACAAATATTCAACCATGCAGTTCGAACAAGTACGTTGGTGGAATTTGTCCAATTACGCCAATTTGGATCCGTATCAGAGTACATAAGGAAATTTGAAACATTATCTCGTTTTGCTCCACTCCTAGTGGCCACTGACGAACTCAAGGTACATCAATTCATTCAAGGGCTGAAAATCAAAATATAGAGGAGTAAAGATCTCCGGAATAAAAAATGTGCCTTATTCAATGGTGGTGACAAAAGCAATAGAAGTGGAAGAGGCTGAAATTAAATTCCAGAGGGAGAAGGAGTCTCCGAGGAAATTTTTTAAAGAAGTGCAGCATCAACCAAATCATGCATTCCAGCAATCAAAAGGCGCAAAACAAGCAAATGACGGAAAGATAGAGCAAGGGAAAGGAAAACGTGTACAAGGGTTTTCTCAAGCTGAAGAATGTCTGAAGTGCCAGAAACGACATTTTGGAGAATGCATAGCTGGGACTGGTAGGTGTTTCAAATGCAAGGAAATAGGTCATATTGTAAGAGATTGTCCAAAAGTGAACAAGATCAAATAAAGGTGGCACCAAGGGTTTTTGCACTTATCGAATCTAATAATGAAGAACAACCTGCGGTGGTGTCAGGTACTATTTTAGTTAATGGCGTTACTGCTTATACATTGATAGATTATGGTGCCTCTCATTCATTCATGTCATCTACATTCATGGTTAAAATGAAATGTTCACCGGTGGTAGCTGAACACGTTTATGATGTAATGTTGCCATCTTCAGAGCAATTACACTTGAATTATGTCATGCTCGATTGTATTATTTTGGTAAATGGTAGAAACTTACAAGCTGATTTTATAATTGTGGATATGAAAGGGTATGATATTATATTGGGAATGGAGTGGTTATTTAAGCATTTTGCAACAATTAATTGTAGAGCCAGAACAGTATGTTTCCAGCCTCCGACTGTTGAATGGTATTCTTTTCAAGCAATGAAAAGTACCAACAGAACACCTATCATATCATCTATTAAAGCCCAACAATTATTGAGAAGCGGTTGTTTTGGGTTCTTAGCAAGCATAATTGATACTCGAATGCAATGTGGTGCAAAATTACAAGATATTCCGGTGGTGAAAAACTTCTCAGATGTATTTTTAGATGATTTACCAGGACTACCCCCAGATCGAGAAATTGAGTTTGTAATTGATATATATCTAGGAGCAGAACCAGTATCAAAGAATCCATATAGAATGGCGCTTGTAGAATTAAAAGAATTGAAGGCACAATTGGAGGAGTTAGTACACAAGGGCTTTATACGTCCAAGTTTCTCACCATGGGGAGCTCTAGTGTTATTTGTTAAGAAGAAAGATGGATCACTGAGAATGTGTATTGACTACAGAGAATTAAATAAATTAATGATCAAGAAAAAGTATCCACTTCCAAGGATTGATGATTTATTTGACCAACTTCAAGGTGCACAGGTGTTCTCAAAGATCGATCTAAGATCAGGATACTATCACTTGAAGGTCAAAGCGGAAGATGTCCCGAAAACAGCATTTAGAACTAGATATGGACATTACGAGTTTTTGGTGATGTCTTTTTTATTGACTAATGCTCCTGCTGCCTTTATCGATCTAATGAATTACGTATTCCAAGAGTATCTAGATAAATTCATAATTGTGTTTATCGACGATATTCTCATATATTCTCAAACAGAGGAAGGCATATAGAACATCTAAAGGCAGTATTATCAACTTTAAGACGACTTATCTTATATGCTAAGTTTTCTAAATGTAAATTCTGGCTTGATAGAGTTAACTTTCTTGGACATGTAGTATCCAAGGACGGTATTTCTGTTGATCCATCAAAAGTCCAAGCAGTGATGGACTGGCCACAACCAAGGAATATTAATGAGGTACGTAGTTTTCTTGGGTTAGCTAGATATTATCGAAGATTCATTGAAGGATTTTCAAAGATAGCAATCCCTTTGACCCGATTAATGAAGAAAAACATGCAGTTTTTGTGGTCAGGTGAATGTGATAGAAGTTTCCAGAACTTGAAACAAAAATTGACATCAGCCCCAATTTTGAAAATTCCAACTGAGGATAGTAAATTCACAATTTATTGTGATGCTTCCAAAATTGGATTAGGTTGCGTACAGCAAGAAGGAAAAGTGCTCGCCTACGCATCAAGGCAATTAAAAGGGTAGGAGCAAAATTATCATACTCATGATTTAGAATTAGCTACAGTTGTTTTCGCATTAAAAATATGGAGGCATTATTTATATGGGCAACAATGCGAGATATTTTCAGACCATAAGAGTCTGAAGTATTTATTCACCCACAAAGACCTGAATATGAGCCAACGAAGATGGCTCGAATTCGTAAAAGATTATGAGTTTGAAATCAAATACCACCCCGGCAAAACTAATGTGGTAGCTGATGCATTGAGTAGGAAGTTCATACCAGTCCAATTGGCAATGTCTATAACGCTTCAATCTGAAATTCAAAAGTCTGGCTTAGAAGTAGTGTCAAATTTGAGTTGTATGCTTGCAGCATTATCTTTGAAGCCAACTCTTATGGATGAAATCAAATAAGCTCAATTGGAAGATCCAAAATATAAACGATATAAATTGGGCAAAAAGCCAAATTCTTCCGACTTTAAGTGTTCAAATGATGGTGTTCTGAAGTTTAAAGATAGATGGTATATTCCGAAAAAGAAAGAATTACGGAAGAAAATAATATCAGAAGCCCATTCTTCTACATTTACGGTGCATCTAGGAAGCACTAAAATGTATCGGGATTTAAAACAGCACTTTTGGTGGCCGAATATGAAGGAGGACGTAGCAAAACATGGAATTTTGTGTCACATGTCAAGAAGTTAAAGCTGAACATCAAAGGCATGCAGGAACGCTTCAGTCTTTACCAATCCCGGAATGGAAATGGGAGCATATAACAATGGACTTTGTTGTGGAATTACTGAAAAAAACAAAGGGGCATGATGCTATTTGGGTGATTGTTAATAGATTAACAAAGTCAGCCCATTTCTTACCAATCAGAATGAATTTTTCTATGGATCAGTATGCTGAATTATATGTTCAAGAGATTATAAGACTGCATGAAATTCCAGCATCGATAGTATCAGATCGTGAGCCAAGATTTACTTCAAAATTTTGGAAAAGTTTACATAAGGCAATGGGGACTACATTGACTTTTAGCACGGCTTTTCATCCCCATATTGATGGTCAAACCGAAAGAACAATTCAAATATTGGAAGATATGTTACGAGCATGTGTATTGGATTTTCAAACTACATGGAGTAAGATGTTACCATTAGTAGAGTTTGCATATAATAATAGCTACCAATCAACAATTGGTATGGCCCCGTATGATGCATTGTATGGGCGAAAATGTTGATCTCCATTGTATTGGGATGAAGTTGGAGAAGCAAAGTTGTATGGTCCAGAAATTTTACAACAAACCGCAGATCAAGTGAAATTTATTCGAGAAAGAATCAAAATAGCTCAAAACCGACAGAAACATTATGCAGATCAAAGGCGAAGAGAGCTAGAATTTTAGGAAGGCGATGAGGTATTTGTTAGCTTTAAAAGGTTTTAAAGCAATCAATTATT
>QAOC01008324.1:6334-18395 GCA_003255005.1 Begonia fuchsioides | reverse complement strand
GCAAGTCCAGCAATGGAATCCGGTGGGGTACATGGAACACTACAAGGAGACAGTTCTCTAAAAAAACGAGCACCCTGTAGTTGTTGACACTTCAAACTGTAGGGAGTTTTTTTTATAAGAACTCAAACTTCCCCTTGAAATTCAGTGCATTATTAATTGGAACTCTGATTTAAATTTTTGCTAGCTATTCTTCTTTTTATTATTCAATTCATTTATTTTTTTCACTACATTCCGTGCTCTAGATCATCCTATTTATGTAAACATTAAAAATTTTAAGACCGAGAGTGTTGTATAAAAATTAAAAGATTTGATGAGTTGGTTATTAGAAAAATTAATTTGAGGTATTTAACAAAAACACCATAAAAATTTTATTCCAAACCAAACAAGCCTGAAATCAATGAATTCGACCGGTAGGTTATGTTCCATCTAGAGCCGGCAAACGAGCCGGCTCGAGCGAGTCGAGCCCGTTCAAGGCCAGCTCGTCGAGCCTGCCGAACTATTCGAGTTGAGTCTGTCGAGCCTATTCGAGCCGAGCCTGTCGAGCTTTTTCCCAAAAAAATTTGCCTCGAGTGAGCTATCGAGCCTCGAGCCAAGCGAGCCCAACTCCCGAGCCTAATCGAGCAGAAAACGAGCCTAAAAAATAATCATTATAAATTGTCTAAAATTCGATATATTATGTTGTAATTGGAAGTTTAAAAAATATTCATTATAATTTGTGGAAAAATTACATAGCATTGTACCAAAATAATTATTTTGTGCATCAATATTCAATACATATGTAAACTTTAAAAAAAGTGTACAAATAACTTAAGAGAAAGTCTAAGTTTACTCGCTTAGCCTACATCTTTATTCTACACCCTCACGTGACGCATACATGTAAATTTCACCTAATTCAACATATGTTAAATTGAATTTGACGTTGTTGACTATTTCCTATAATAACTCTGACACAATACGCTTATTTTTACATTTTCGCCCAATCAATTCACATTAATCGCTATTTCCAGTAATTGTTGATTTACCGGCAGCCGATCGGAAGTANTCGGCCGTCGGCAAGTCCAGCAATGGAATCCGGTGGGGTACATGGAACAAATAAAAGGAGAGAGAGCTTCATACCAGATAAAAAAAAACCCCCACCGACGGCCGACGGGAACACTACAAGGAGACAGTTCTCTAAAAAAACGAGCACCCTGTAGTTGTTGTCACTTCAAACTGTAGGGAGTTTTTTTTATAAGAACTTAAACTTCCCCTTGAAATTCAGTGCATTATTAATTGGAACTCTGATTTAAATTTTGCTAGCTATTCTTCTTTTTATTATTCAATTCATTTATTTTTTCACTACATTCCGTGCTCTAGATCATCCTAATCACGTAAACATTAAAAATTTTAAGACCGAGAGTGTTGTATAAAAATTAAAAGATTTGATGAGTTGGTTATTAGAAAAATTAATTTGAGGTATTTAACAAAAACACCATAAAAATTTTATTCCAAACCAAACAAGACTGAAATCAATGAATTCGAACGGTAGGTTCTGTTCCATCTAGAGCCGGCAAACGAGCCGGCTCGAGCGAGTCGAGCCCGTTCAAGGCCAGCTCGTCGAGCCTGCCGAGCTATTCGAGTTGAGTCTGTCGAGCTTATTCGAGCCGAGCCTGTCGAGCTTTTTCCCAAAAATTTTTGCCTCGAGTGAGCTATCGAGCCTCGAGCCGAGCGAGCCAAACTCCCGAGCCTAATCAAGCAGAAAACGAGCCTAAAAAATAATCATTATAAATTGTCTAAAATTCGATATATTATGTTGTAACTGGAAGTTTCAAAAATATTCATTATAATTTGTGGAAAAATTACATAGCATTGTACCAAAATAATTATTTTGTGCATCAATATTCAATACATATGTAAACTTTAAAAAAAGTGTACAAATAACTTAAAAGAAAGTCTAAGTTTACTCGCTTAGCCTACATCCTTATTCTACACCCTCACGTGATGCATACATGTAAATTTCACCTAATTCAACATATGTTAAATTGAATTTGACGTTGTTGGCTATTTCCTATAATAACTCTGACACAATACGCTTATTTTTACATTTTCGCCCAATCAATTCACATTAATCGCTATCTCCAGTAATTGTTGATTTACCGGCAGCCGATCGGAAGTACTGCACTTTCAATCGGTAATTTATTATTTTAGTTAGTTATGTTGCCCATTAGTTAAAAAATCTTGTGTTTTTTTATCTTTCAACTCCGATTCGAGGTCCCGTTTGAATCTGAAGGTCCCCGAATCGGGGTTCGAAGTCTCTGTTTCATGAAAAATCGACGAACGGGGACTTCCAACCCCGATTCGAATTCCCCTTTCTAATGCGAAGGGTCGCTGAATTCGAGTTCGAAGTCCCCAAGGGTCCCTGTACACTTTGGCTACCAATGACGAGATTTAATAATGCTGTTCAAATGAAATATCAAAACTCATTTGATGGTACCATTGTTTTCATTCTCTCTCCACTCTACTCTTGCAATTTTTTGAGATTTGATCTTAGTTTTTTAATGAGTTTGCTTTGCTTTTGTTCTAGTCCTCAGGTTTTAAAGATACTTTGAAAGAGCTCAAATAGAAGCTGGCTGAGAAAATGAAGGTTTGTTTGGCTTCAAAACCGCAGGTTTCTTCTTCTTCATGAGAACGAGGAGAGAGAACGAGAACCCCGAATCGGGATTGGAAGTCCTTGTTCATCGACTTTTCATGAAACGAGGACTTCAAACCCCGATTCAGGGACCCTTCGGATTAGAACGGGGACCCCAAATCGGGGTTGGAATTCCCTGTTCGTCGACTTTTCATGAAACAGGGACTTCGAACCCCGATTCGGGGACCCTTCAGAATAGAACGGGGACCTCGAATTGGGGTTGGAAGTCTTCGTTCGTCGATTTTTCATGAAACAGAGACTTCGAACCCCGATTTGAGGACCTTCATATTCAAACGGGACCCCGACGACGAGGTGAGGCGACGAACGGGGAGGCGAGGCGACGACGTGAACGACCGACGAGGAGAGGCGCGACGACAAAGATGGCCGGCGACATCGAGCCTGACTCGTTAGGCTCGCGAGCCACATCCGTCGAGCTCAGCTCGGACTCGACCTATAGGCTCGAGCGAGCTAGGCTCGGCATTGTTCCGATCCGAGCTTGGCTCGACTAGACAATTAACCGAGCCGGCCGAGCGACATTGGCCGGCTCTAGTTCCATCCATCATGGGCTCAGGGTTGACTTGATTATTCAATGGAAATCTAAACTTGCGATTTTCTCATAGCTTTTCCTGTTGGGTAACTGCCACTCCACATCTTACTGGAGGGGTTTCAGCCGACATGACCCAGGAAATTGCGCTGGGTTGAGCAATTAAGCTACCAAACGTTCCCATCTCATTCTTTACCAATGAACTTGACATCATTTTAATCTGGCCATAGCCATTAGATAAACTCATTTTTGGCTGCAGCCGATGGACGGCAGATACAGACCGAACAAGTGAGTGGAAGAAATATAAAGTATCGGAAGGAAGACTTCTCCTAAAAATAAACTCATTCCTGCTGCATTTTATCATAGCTAAAATGAGAAAACGCCCATGCTTCCTAGATTTCAAGGAAGCAAATCCAAAAACCAAAATCAAACTAGCTAGAGGAAGAGTTCATCCTTGACAAAGCACTTAATGACGCTGATATAGTCCTCGTTTATTGTCTCCAACACAGAAGCATAAGTTATCTTTCCCACCCAACAAATGGGGAGAAAAGTGAAGACCCAAAAGTCAAATTCAGACAAGCTTTTCCATCTATAAAACTAAAAAGACATTCATTTTTTACATGAACCCTTTTTTTAGTCTAAAAAAGATCTCCCCAACATCAGTATCAAGAAGACTGCACTAGTTTTATAGCCTGAAAATCCTCTACCTTTCTACTTGATGTACTGAGAGAGCCACTTGAAGCCTTCTCCGTATCCCATCTTGCGCACAATACTGCACATAAACACTTCAAGGGGCCGGACGTTCGAATCGGCAAGATTCACCTTTCCCTTGCCAGTTGTGAAGTTAGTGAGGCCTAAATGGTACCTCAATTCGTCCTCCGAGGCAGCATATGGTATGTCTATCTTGTTTCCCAAGATGAGGAAAGGAACATTTGCAAGTGACTCGTCTGATAGAAGTGCGTCTAGTTCCCTTTTCGATTCTGCAAATCTCTCCTTATCATAAGCATCGACCAGATATACAACAGCATCGACCTGAAACGATGTCAAAACTTACACCAAAATCAATAATTCGGCTCTCCACTCCACCCTTGACTTCAAACTTACAGTGTTTGAAGAGTTATCTCTAGACAAAAAAAAAGTAAACAAAGCCTGTTCTTTACAATAACAGGTTGAAACAGTTAACACCCACAACTTATATTCATGTAACATTTAATTTCTATTGTGCTATTGGCAGATATTTATGCTCTAGTTTTATCAAGTATGAAGCGTGATCAGCAAGGAAACTCTTGAAGTGAGAATAACTTCAATTTGCTCGTCGATGAGCTGCTATGATTGTAAATGAAAACTTTTAGGTTTTAACACACACGAGCCACCAGTTTACAGCCAACATCAACCCCAATATTAAGCTGATACACAATATTCAGAATACAGATCCAAAAGCTAAGAACATAATAACACTTAATTAACAAACTATTTGTCTGCCAATCTGCAGGCAATACTTAGGTTTTGCAAACAAGTATAGTGAACCAAAAAATTAATAGTAGGATGAAAAGTTCAGGCAAGACTAAACAAGAATCCATATTGTACAACAAAGTAAAAGTAAATGTAAGTTCAGAGAAAACTTAATTAGCAGGACGCAAACTAAAGCTGAACAAATAAGACGAGTCAGTAGAGAAAGAAACCCTAAAAATACACTATAATTTAATGGAAGCGCATGTTTTCCACTTTCCACGGTCACTCTTGGGCAAATATGTTACAAACAAAAAGCAACATGCTAACATAACAATATGATGCCAGAGAATCTGAATCCCAAAATTTCAACACGAAATTAGATGAAAAATGATAAAACCGAAATGAATACAAACATAATCGAAGTTCCTGAAGCTTAATGGTGAGATAGAAAATATTAAATTAATTAATAAACCGCAAACAAAGAGAAATAGACCTTGGCGTAATAGTCCTTCCAGACTCTACGAGCGATCTGGTGCCCACCCAAATCAAAGGCTTTGAACTTAATTTTCCCAATACTTAATTCCTCCGAGGTTGGGTGTTGCGTGGGCTGGTGTTGCACAAGTCTCTGCAACCAACAGGAAACATACATAAATCCAGTGAAATGCAGCTCCGATCCAAAGATTCAACATGAAATTTTAATTCTCAAATTGAAGAAGGTTAAACGATCAAAGCCTAAACCATCTCACTAAGTAAAATACAAGTAGGAAAAATAAGAAAACCTCGTCTTTCAACATATGAAGAAGAGTAGTCTTTCCGGCATTATCGAGTCCCAGAAACAAGATCTTCGCTTCTTTCTGCCAGAGACCAAGTGAAGCAAGAACCCCGTAAAACCAATCAACCAAAAACATACCTGAGAAATAATTGACCAAAATTAACCCAAGGGTTTTGCAGATGGTTCCTGAGGAAGAGGGATAGGAAGAAGAAGAAAAATGGCGGATTGCAGAGCTGGCCAAAATGAGACTTTTGTAGTGTAGACTGCAGCGAGATATGGGCCGGGTTTACTGGTTTGACTGGTAAACTAAATACGGATGGGTGGAACTTGGAAGGGCCGAGGAAGCCTAGGAGAACCGGCGACGTAACAAGTACCGGAGATCAATAGCCACGTGTAACTATTTAATTGGGAAGTCTCCGTCATCGCTTTTTCTGGTTGGCATATGGCCGTTCGATTTGGAAAAAACTGAGTTGATGCATGATGACGTGGAGCATAACAGAGCGACATATAGGTGGCACTCTAATGAATTCAAGAGGAGAAAATTATATGGACTAAATTGTCCAAGATGACGTGTCTACTTGTATATGTAAAGAAGTATACGAAACAGACCAAAACTAATAACAAGAAAACTTGCAATATATTCGTTCAATAAGTTTAGAAAGAAACCATTTAATAAACTCGAGGAAAAGATATTAAATTTTAATATTCACGTTCGAAAGGCATAAAGGAAATCAGTCGAGTCAAAGAGGCAATTTATGATCAAAGTAGTAGTAACCTATTGGAACGATGATAAGCATGCTATTGGAATCGAAAATCTTTGCATAATGACATAGATTGCCTTTTGGGCTAGAATTAAAATTCCACTTAAATGTACAAATTGTACTTAGAGGTGGGAAATGATCCATGAATTGAAGATCATATCTGGTGAGCAAAAATAGCCCTACAATCCCCAAAATAACAAAAAACAAATAATGTACACCACTTCTAGTGGAGAGCGGACACTTGGGAGAGCTAAAGACCTCATTTCCATCCTAAGAAATTGTCTTAAAAAAAGCTAATTTATTCACAATTTCTTTGTTTCAGATGCTAAGATGAGACATGCAATTAGAAATGGAAAACAAGCACATCGAGCATGTCAAAATTTATGTGAAAGCTTTACATATTAGAAAAACATAGGCGGAGAAGAATTTACTAATACAAAATCAAGATACAATATTGCAACTTGAACATCAATTTATAAAGAAATCCTAATATTCATATACATATTATACCCTTCATATCTAAAATTTGAATTACTAAATTCAATAAAAATGTAATGTTGATATTTGTCTTGCCTGCTAATGAAAGTTTAAGATTTTAGCTGTTCTTTGCCTAGTTGTTTGAGCCCAAAAATAAGCCTTCTTTCACTAATCGTTATAGTCAATGTAAATAAGATGATTAGCACATCACCAATGTAAAAGAACTAAACTAAGCGCCCACATGGACATAGCTCAATCGGTTCAGAGATGGTAGAGTTGATAATAAGTGTCAATGTTCGAATCCTGACATTCGCAGTGTGAGAGTTATTATCTCTAATGTGAAGTAGCTCCTTGTGAACGCAGTTAAAGGCCTCCCATCTTTAGCATATTTAGTCACTGTAACTTACCATTCCACAAATTATCATGTTGGAATGTGAGAACAGTGAGAGCAAGGAATTTCGCCAATGCCTTTTAATATCATAAGTAAACTAAGCTAATTTGACTACGTTGAAGCCACGTGGCTGGCTTTGATCCCCATCCGGGGAAGGTACTAAATGACCCTCCTTACGTCGCGTGTTGATTACAGCAAGAAAGCGCGTGGACGTGCGTAGTCTACTTTGGATGCCAGGGCTAGAAACAAAGGGCATAACGGGAACCTTTTCTCTACCTTGGTTGAGCAGAGCTGCCATTTCCATTTCTTTCGAGGATCGGGGACTTTGGGGGATAGAGAGAAACAGCGGGGAAGAGAGGCGAATACAAAAAAAAAGAAGAGAAAAAAAATCAAAGTCTGCACTGTGACATTCGCAGGCGCTTAGGGCTTTGTGCTGATCAAGCATACTGAAGAAGGCTTGATTTCGTTCCGTCTACCCTTCTCCTTTCTTTCTTGTTTACCTCCTTGTTTTTAACCTAAATCCTGCTCGAGTCGATTTCTTCGAAATCAAATTAGAATCGAGTTTGGAGCTTGAGTTGCTTCGATGGGCTTGCCAGAAAGGTCTCCCGCTAATTCTAATTCGATGCAGGTAATGTTTATGTGCTTGTATTGGAACCCCTGCTACTTTACCCCCGAAAGAAGCTGGAGACGCTGATTTTTCAATTACTAGCTTCGAAGCTTTTGGTTGTTATACTAGTATGTATATATGAATTTTTCATACATGTCAAAGTTAGAGCCCGACGTTTGATGTAATAGTGTCTGCTCTTGCAATGCGATTTGATTTCATTGCATCGGTTAATCTCATTTGGGAATACAATACTTGTCTTTATGCCTAATTTGTTTTTGCATTGACTTGCCAGCATCACGCGTTGTACAGTTGATCTTAGTTTTCAGACATGAATACATGGATAGTCCATCAGCTGCTTGTTTGAGTGTCTTAATCATTTTTCAATTCACTGTCAATATTGCTTGGAGAATCCTTCTACTAAATTTTTATTGATTTGTAAATTTAGGTTGTCAATTAACTATTTTTGAAGTTTTACTTATCTTGATGCGAAAGGGGAACTTATCAACTTATGTTTGGATTTCCTATTTATCTTTTCCCTATGTTATCAGTCGTCTGTCTTTTATTCTATTCAATGTTTTGGCTAACCTTTGACCCTACGTAGCTAGCATGTTGTTTCAAAATGTGCTACATATACTTTTACCTATGTGCAGCACCTTCTCCTCTACACATTTGCTCTGTGGAAATTTCTTGTCTTTGTCTGTCGAATGTTTTCTACGATACAAATGATAAGTGTTAAAGCCTTCTATATGAAATTGTAATTTTCCGCATTTTTTTTCTGCATGCCAGCGAGTTAAGGTCTATCGCCTGAATGATGATGGGAAATGGGACGATCAAGGAACTGGACATGTCACTGTTGACTTTCTAGAGGTCTCTTCTTCTCCTTATCTTTTCAACTGACTCTGAGATAAAAGAACAACAAAAAAGACATTTTTAGTTTTGGCTATACTTGGTGTTTGTGATTAATATAATTTTATACAGAGATCAGAGGAGCTCGGACTGTTTGTCGTCGATGAAGAAGACAACGAGACATTACTTTTACATCGTGTCAGTTCCAATGATATTTATCGAAAGCAAGAAGGTATTTTTGTGTGTGGTCTGGCTTTACATTATTTTGGATATATTGCTTGGTTTGTTTCACATTAAAATATATTAGCAGATACAATTATCTCATGGAGAGATCCAGAATACTCTACTGAATTGGCTCTTAGTTTTCAAGAAACTACTGGGTGCTCTTACATCTGGTAACTTCTTATACTTTCATTTTCATTTTTTCCTTAGCACCATCATATTGATAGATTTGTAAATTATTTTTTTTCAGGGACCAGATCTGTAATGTGCAAAGAAACCTGCACTTTAATAATCTCAACAGTAAGTTTCTGTTGTAAGATTTATCTGAACTTATCGGGACTTCAAAACTGATTGGTGCCATTGACAAGAGGTCGTAATATGGTTATATACTAAGTAAACCTCTCATTGACTGTATGTGGATTTGCATAACATTACGACAACCCGTTTTGTTTTTCTGTTAGTTCCGCCGACTTGTTTAAGTTGGAAAATTTACCTATAGGGGTAATTTAATTGAATATAATGTGGTATTAATACCATCAAACTTTTGTTGGTAACATCACTTAATGTGTTCAACTTCTGTAACAAGAAACTGACATGAATAATAATAGTTCTATTTTTCCTTGTGAGTTCTTGAAATGTTATTATGTGCACCTTTTATTTTTATAGTGGGTGTTTTCCAGGATTGACTTATCCTTGTGCATATATTCAGATGAGACATATCATCGTGTAACCAGTGAGTTAAGAGACTTGCCCCCAGTTGAGCTAACGACACTTCCCCTTATACTTAAGGTTCACTTGTATATTTCAGTTTTTTTTTTCTTTTTTTCCTTTTATTTGATGATAGTGTTTTTAGTTCTGTCTTTTACCTATTGGCCAAGTGGTGCCAAAAAGGCAGTGACGGGTTATTTATAAAGCGATTTAATTGCTTCTGTATTGTAACCACATAATTTTTAGGCTTGTGTTCTTGTGGTTTTATGTGTAGTCAAGTGACACAGATCCATTACAAACCTGAAAAAATCATTCAGTCCGGACAAGGACATTGCTCTCATCTCCATGTATTCACTTTTAGTTGTAAATTTAGGAATTCTGTATCTTCCAATGGTTTATGTGATTAGACAATGTTGTTGAACCTTTTACCAAAGTGTTGCTGTTCATTTATTTACGTGTTTCCCTTTAATGCATCTTGTGTGTTTCTTGAGTTGAATTTAAGAATTTCTATATGCAGACTGTTGTGGAAAGTGGCATTGCAGATCAGATGCGGCTGGCGGAGCTTATCTTGAATGATGTAAGCATTAAATAACTTTGTGAGTTTGTGAAGCTTTCAGTTTTTTCCTATCCTGTCTTTAAGTTAAAATAATGTAAATTTGTAATTTTAAAATGATTTGGTTTCATATGTAGTCTTAAAATCTAGTCTCATATAAGAAATTAAATGATTTTTTTATTGACCATATTTATGGCTATATTGTTTTCCCTTCCACGAAGTTGAAATTTGTCTGAGTCGATCTTTAATGTTTTGATGCAGCAAGTGTTTTTTGGAAAGTTGATGGAACTATTTCATATATGTGAAGACTTGGAAAATATGGATGGTCTTCACATGATATTCAAGATCGTCAGAGGGATCAGTCAGTAATTCTTCTGTACTATATGTGTTATAATTAAGCTCAATACTACTTCATCTCAAGTAATCATTAATTTATTTTCATTTCACTCCAGTTAACTTAAATAGCCCTCAGATCTTTGAGAAGATGTTTGGTGATGACTTGATCATGGATGTCATTGGTTCTCTGGAAAGTAAGTACAATTGTGTTATTAAAGAGAAAATTATTTTCCTTTTTGATTCAGAATGATATTTGCTTGTGCTATTGTTTGTTATAATATTGTTCTTAGTTAACATTCAAATTGTACACTCGAAGATACTGGATGTGTCAAAATTTTGGAAGGNTCCCAGAATTAGGTGATGGTCCATTCTCCACTTTAAAACTGAAGTAATCTTAAAAAATTAAAAAAGGAAGAAGAGAAATATGATTTAAAAGTTTGTAAAAGAAAGACACAATCAACAATCTTACTGAAGGACATCTATTTTGGTAGATTATACGTTTTTGTAGCATGGATCTAGGTAAACTATATATTTCTTTGTTTTGTAGTTCTTAGGGTCCAATTTATGTTAAATGTTTCTATATTTGTGGCATGTACTGTATTGGTATTCACTAATATGCCGTTAGGTAATTACTTTAAAACTAAATTTCAATCTTACGCTTTATCTATGAACCATAAACTGGACTGACAGGCCAATCATTAAACATATTTTATTTCTTAGTTGTGCTCTATATGATAGTGGTGAAGCTGATAATATTTAATGTTATGCACATTATTTATGTTATTTATCATCTAATAGTGTGTGACATGTTATGTAATTGTGATTAACAGATGACCCTGATTTTCCTCATTCCCAGCATCATCGAAACTTCTTGGAAGAGCATGTTGTGTTTAAAGAGGTGACATCTAGTACCTGGTGTTGTCATTGAATTTGTACCTAGGGGATTTGGGGAAGTTGAATTTTTGAAATATTTGTTGAATCTTTCCTGTATAGGTTATAGAAATTTGATGCAACTCTTTTTGTTTTGCAGGCGATACCAATTAAGAATGTGTTAGCACTGTCAAAGATTCACCAGACTTACAGAGTTAGCTATTTAAAGGTCTTTAACATTGAACCTTCATATTTCCTTTCTTTTCCTTATTATATTTATATTCATTACGTGGTTTTCCCTTCCAGGATGTTGTTTTAGCCAGAGTATTGGATGAGCCCACGGCTGCTAATCTGAATTCAATAATTCATGCAAACAATGCAATTGTAGGAGTTTAGAGCATTCAGTTGGGCTTACTGTCCTGTGACCATTTTGATGTGTTTCCTTTAATCCCCTTCGTCTGTCGTAGGTTGTTTCTTTGTTGAAGGATGACACCACCTTTATTCAGGAATTGTTTGCTAGGTTGAGATCGCCCACCATTTGTCTGGAATCCAAGAAAAATTTGGTTAGTATAATTTTGAATCTATTAGGTCCAATTTGCCTTGAATTTGCAATTTTGGTAGTTCGAAATGCATATTCTTTTTTGTGTTGATTATAATTTATATTTTACATTTATTATGTAGGTATACTTTTTGCACGAATTTTGTAGTTTAAGCAAGAGTCTGCAGATGGTCCAGCAGCTCCGGCTATTTAGGTGTGCATCAGAATTTAGCATTTTTGCCAATTTCAGAAAATGAATAGCCAAACCAAAAGCTGACTGACAATTGGCTGCAAGTCATGCCTTTTTTGAAAAAAA
>QAOC01008323.1:4615-24663 GCA_003255005.1 Begonia fuchsioides | reverse complement strand
ACCCTGAACCTTAGAACTATGAACCCTGAACCATAAAACTATAAACCCTTAACCTTGGAACCATGACCCCCGAACCTTGACCTCTGAACCTTAAACTCTAAACCATAGAACCCTAGAACCCTTAAACCCTGAACCATCAGCTTGAACCTGAAACCATGAAACGATAACGGACCATGTACGTTGAAACCTTAAACCTAGAGCCCTAAACTTTGACCATAAAACCCTTGAACCCTATACCTTGAACCTTAGATCCTGGAACCCTAAGCCCTTGAACCTTGAACTGTGGAACACTAGAAAACCTTGACTCTTAAGCTCTGAAACCTAAACCCTACCCCTAGACCCTAACCTTGAACCCTACCCTAAACCTTAAACCTTGAATTATTGACCATAAACCTTGAACCTTGGAACTCTTTAACCCTGTAACCTTTAACACCAAACCCTATACCTTGGAACCTTAACCTTGAACCCTTACCGTCGAACCTTGGAACCCTAGACCCAAGAACAATATAACCATAGACCTTAGAACCCTAAACTTGAAAAACCTTGAACCACAAATTCTAAAACTCAAATCCTTGAACTATTAAATGCTAGAACCCTAAACCCTAAACTTTGAATTTTGGAACCCTGAACCTTGCAATTGTAAACCTTAAACCCAAAACCTTTAAACCCTTGAGCACTAAACTCTAAACCCCAGAACTCTCAACCTTGAACCATGAACCTTGAAACCCTAAAACCCTATAACCCTGGAATCTTGAACCCAGAACTCTAAAACCTATACCTTGGCACCCTGAACCACGAACCCTGAACCTTAGAACCCTAAACCCTAGAAACTTTAAATCCTTGAATCCTTAACGAAAGAACCCTAAACCTAGAAGATTGAACCTAGCAACGTTAAAACCCTATAACTTCCAACTTCAACCCTCAAAATCTTGAAACACTCGAGCCATAAGCCATAAACCTTTGAATACTGAACCCTAAATCTAGAATCATAGAACCATGGAACCCTTGTACCCTTTAATCATGAACCCTAAACCCTAAACCCTTAAGCCTGGAACCCTTAACATTGGAACCATGGATTCTTGAAGCCCAAATTCTTAACCCTTGAAGCCATGAACCCTTGAACCCTTAACCATGAACCATAGAACGTTGAACCTTGTACCTTGAACTCTGAACATTATAACCCTTGAGGACTATAACCTTGGAACCTTGGATTCATAGACCCTAAACCCTTAACCTTTAAACACTAATTGCTTTCAACCTAAGCCTTGGAATCATAGACCCTAAACCTTAAATCATGAACCATGGACCCTAGAACCTTGGAATCTTGAACCTTAAACAAGGGAATCATTAATCCTGAACCTTGGAACCTTTGAACCCTAAACATTTGAACCCTAAACCCTAGAAATCAAAACCTTAGAATCATGATTCATAAAACATGGAACCCTAAACCCTAAACCCAAAATTATGAACCTTAAAAACCTAGAACTCTGGAACTTTGAACTCTTAACCCTACCCTAAACTGTAGAATAATGAACTGGTAACCGTAAATCCCTAAACCTTGAAGCCCTCAACCCTATCCAGGAACACTAAACCCTAAACCATGGAATCAAGAACCCTTATCTTTGAAACTCAACACCCTTTGAACATTGAACCCTTGAACCCTGGATCCCTCAACTCTAAACATGGATTACTAGAATGTAGGGATCCTTAACCTTAGAACCCTTAACCCTAGAACTCTCAACCCTGAACTTTGGACCTTGGTAATGTAAATGTTGAACTCTGGACGGTTAAATCCTAGAACCATGGAACTCTTAACCTTGAAACCATGAACCTACAACCCTTGAGCCCTGAAACTTGAACCCTTTAACCATTAACTCTGGAACCTTAAATCAAGAACTTTTGATCCTAAAACCCCTTGAAACTTAACCTTGATGTGCAATCGGAGACCAAAACCGAGAAGACATCCCGAGGGCCTATAACCCGAGCCCAAGCCCAGAAGTTTGCTAACATGTTTGCTCATTTTGTAGGGTTATTTATGCAAGGAACATTAATGGTAGAGCCAACTTTGGATGATCAAGGACATCCCAAACATCTTCTCACTTGGGAATTTTCCACAATACCCGCGGCAGTAAGGTGGAGAAAGAGAGATAGAGGCAGCCCGAGACAACATAAACCTAACCGAGAGTCCGACCATTACATGGTCCATCCAAGATCTGGAGAAGGGAAGTCCAAGCCCATTTACCTACTTTCATCTCTTAACAAACCCTTAAAATTTCAGCTCCAAACTACGTATGCAACCCGAGAACCACTCCTCTCATTAATACCCATTTCCAGCCCCTTTTCTTGTTTATTCCTCACCCAATATCCATTTTATTCATTATTCCATTATAGAATCGTGCCATTTGGTATTAGAGCCTCCAATCCCCTCCCACTCTTCCGTTTGACTCTTATTTTGGTTAACTTTTGAGTTTGAGAATGAATACTTGAAGAGGAGCCAACCTATATCTTACCAGTAGTAGATCAAAACGAAAAGATATGTTAACTATACCAAGAAGCCGTCAGAAGCTTGATGTGTCTTTGTTTTCATTTCAAACCTCACGGTTTCATGCCTATAATCACGTGAGAAATTATTCTGAGGTTGGAATTCCTTCCTTTAGAGGGGCATTTGATGATGAAGAATATTATTGTTGTTGGATTTAGTTGAAACACATTTTGCATGTAATAACTACTCGGATGTAGGGAAAGTTTGTGTAGCCTCAAGTAGTTTTGTTGGTGATGCTTATAATTGGTGGCAAGATCTCAAAGAGGAGAGAATGATAAATGGAGAAGATGAAGTTAGAACTTGGAAGGCCTTAGAGAATCTAACTAGAAGGGAATTTTCCCAAATGGAAAACTCCCTCACTCTCTAGCAATATTGCTGAAAAGATATTAAGACTAACCTTGAATTAGGTAACTTAGACTTGTTGGTTGAGATAAAAGACATGTTGTTGGAAGCACGTTTAGATTTTAGCAATATTGCTGAAAATTGTGTTAAGACTAACCAACAACAAGTGGAAGGAAATGCTGAAGTAAAAACCGAGCAAGTGGAAGAAGACTTCGGTTTTGAGGCGAATCACTTCTCCATCGAACCCAACAACTCCAATGATATCTTCGAGAATCTTCACGAGCCTAAAAAAGAAGAGATCATAGAAAACCCTTCATTGGCAGCAACATCTCATCCTTGAATGGAAGGGACACATGATTTTGAAGAGTTTATAATCGAATACCAATGTATCCAAGTAAACCTTGAGGATGAAGTGGCCAAACCGCACAAGGTTGTGGCCGAGAGGTATGATCTATTTAACCAAGTGCTTAGTTACCTTCATCATATTGGTTTGAGTGGACGTGGATATTTTAATGGTATTGATCTGAAGTTTTTAAAGGAAAATTTTATTATAGAAGTTAATCATGCTAATTTAGTGGTTCAAGATTCCTTAATTGGAGATAATGAGCTTGTGATGCCTTATTTTAGTGTTAGAGAAATATTGGATATACCCAACCTTAGAAATGAACATTGTAGCATGTATGTTGATGCATTTACTAATGATGACCCGTGGCATGTCTCATTTCATTTCAATGAGTTTTCAATATCGATAGTTGGTAATTTTCCCTCTTATTCCACTCTCATTTCGTGTGAGGGAAAATTTTGGGTTCAAAACTTTTTTCGGTGGTTAAAGGGAATGCAACTATACATTTTAATTGATGGTGTTAAGCTTAATGAGATTTTAAGCTTTGGAAGTTATTCATTTGTTGTGACCAAGTATGACCATTATATTTTTGGATATTCTTTGTTTCTATCTCAAGATTTTGGCATGAAACCCAAAAGTGTGTTTTTTCTGCAAGCTTCATTTAAGATGTGGATGATCGCTTGGCCGCATTGGGAGATGATTTACATGGATCTTAAGGGAAACGACACTTTGTAAAATGGAGAAAAGGAGCCTAGGAAGAAAATTGTTTTGGGGTTGGAACAACATACAACTTATGATTGGAAGAGCATACCCGAGCCAACGGAAAGAAATAAAGGGACAATGACCGAGCATACTAAGCTAAAAAAAATGGTTCATCAAAGATCGGAAAGATTTTTGATTTGAGGACAAATCCTTATCAACCCCGGGAGGATGACATTATATGTATGGTCCTAAAATTATCTTACCATAATTGTTTATCTCATATGGTTGCTAATTTTGTAGCTCCTTATTTCATTGAAGAATTCAACCTTGGTAGGCTCCAAGCCTTCACCTAATCGGAGTCAAACCTTGGCCCACAAGCCATTTGAAGGAAATGAGAAATTAGAGGACAACCAAGGTGGATATGGAGCAGCCCAATCCTTCCCTTTTGAAGTCAAGTCATGACCCAAGTGGCCCTTGAAGGAGGGAGAATGTTCCCTTGGAAAAATTAAATGTAAAACTTAGATTTAGGGTTTAATTTTTAAACAAAACTTTATATTTTTTTCATGGCCATTTGAGGCCATTTTAGGGAGCCAACTTGGATGCCTTTTGATGGAGATGGGACCACATGCTAGTGGTCAAGAAACAAGACATGGGGACCACATTTTGATCCGGCACAACGACATCTTCATAAGAAATGTAGCCAACATTTCAAGATTTCCAGAGAGTGGAGGAACAACAAAATTGAACATCGTTTTCTTAGTCAACAGAAGCGATTACAAAGAGTCCAGCGCAATAAAGCTACCCGGAAAAAACTTAATGGGTTTCATGGGTGAGCCATGGGTTTCATGGGTTTTCGTGGGTCTCATGAGATTTGTTTCAGCTTGTTTCTCTCTCTATCACCTTGGAGGAGGATAATCTCCAAGGTGAACGTTGGAGACTAGCTTTGGGGACCATTGTACTTTGTCCGTCCAAATCGGGTAGGTGTTAGGTAGTGGTCCTTCCCGTTGCCTTTTGTGTTTTGTGCCAAATTGGGTAGGTTGTGTTTTGACCATTCGATTGTCCCCTCTCTCTCAGATTTTGAGGGAGATTTAAGGCCTCTTTGGAGGGATTTTTTATCAGTTTTTGGTGAATGAAAATCGTGCTTCTTGCATAATTCCTTGGCTGTGTTTTCAGCACCCAAGACTCAGTCCTCCGTTGAGTAATATCCGGCGACTTCCGAGAGTTCTCTCGTTGGTGTTGGCTTCCCTTCCGAGCTAGGGTTAGCTAAGCCATGCTGCATATCTCCACCCATGTCCTAGGGTCTGTAGGGTGAGTGTGCAATCCATAAGCTCTTCCTCCATCCCGGTTCTTTCCGCAAGTTTCTGATCATCCCCCGTTTCCACTTTTCCGGTAAGATCTTTGAGCAGTCCCCAATGCCCTCTAAATAACATCTGATTCCCTTGAGCTTTAACCCTCATTTTTGGAATATAAACTCTACTTTCATCTCTTAACAAACCCTTAAAATTTCAGCTCCAAACTACGTATGCAACCCGAGAACCACTCCTCCCATTAATACCCATTTCCTTCCCCTTTTCTTGTTCATTCCTCACCCAATATCTGTATTATTCCACATTCCATTATTGAATCATGTCACCTATAACCCTAGAACCCAAAACCCTTAACCCCAAACACTGAACCCTGGAACCTTGGAATCCTAAACCTTGGAACCCTGAACTCTATAACCCTGAACCTTAAGACTAAATCTTAAACCCAGGAACCTTGGAAGCCCTAAACTTTGAACCCTCAACCATAAATCCATAATTCTTGATCCCTTAAACCCAAAACTCTGAACACTAGAACTCTTAACCCTTAACCTTGGAATCCAAAACCCTGAACCCTAGACCTTCAGACCTTGGAAACCTTGAACCTTCAACCATTGAATTTTGAATTCTGAACCCTTGAACCCTGAACTTTGGACCTGATTACAAGTTGAACCATAACTTCAAACTACAATCCCTTAAAGCCTAGATCCTTAAACCCTGAACCTTGGAATCCTAAATCTTGGTAACTAGAGCCCTTAACCTAAAACCCTTTACCCTAGAACCTCGGACCTAGAACCTTTAAACCTTTAAACCTTGAAACTCTGAACCCTGGACCTTGGAACCCTAAACCCTTGACCCTGCAACCCTGAAACCTTGGACCTTGGAAGTCTAGAACCCTGGATCTCTAAACACTGAACCCTGAACCCTAGAATCGTAAAATTGTTAATCCTGATCCTTGAAAACCTTAACCATAGAAGCCTAAACAATGAACTATTAAACCTTAGAACCTTCAACCATGAACCTTGAACCTTGAAACCTTAAACATTGATACCTTAAACCTTTGACATTGGAACCTTGGAACTTTAAACATAGAAATTCTAATCCTTCAATCTTTGAACTTTCAACCTAGGAATCCTAAACCCTGAACCTTGGAGGCCTAAATCATGAACCATGGAATCTTAGAACCTTGAACCCTAAACAATGGAACCTTGGCACGTCGAACCCTTGTAACCTAGTACCTTAAACTCTTGACCCTAGAACAATGCACCTTTGAACCCTGGCACCCTTAATCTTTTAATTGTGAACCTTGAAATCTAAATCCTTAACTGTAAACCCTTGAACCCGAAACCCTATAACCGTGAATCTTGGAATCCTAAACCATGAACCCTAGACCCTTGAACCCTAGAGTCCTATACCTTGAACCCAAAGCCTTGAAAACTCAAACCTTGGAACCCTGAACCTTAAACACTAAACCCTGAACCCTCAACATTAAACTGGAACCCTAGACCCATGAAACCTTTCAACCTTATAACCCTTTACCTCTAAACCTTGGAACCGTACACCCTAGCACCCTAAATAGTAAACCAGGAACACTCATCCATGTAAACTTATAACCTTGAATCATAAACACTAAACCCCTAAAATCCTTAATCTTAATTCATGGAACCATAGAACCGAAGAAACCTAAAATCAGAGAACTTTGAACCTAAAGCTTGAACCCTAATGAACCCTAGAAACTTGAACCTACGCCTGCAACCCTAGCACCTTGATCCCTCAAACCCAAGAACCCTATAACTCTGAACCTTGGAATGCTGAACCTTGAACCCAGGAACCTTGGAACCCTAGCCCCCCTAAACCCTCAACACTAAACCATTGAACCATGAACGTTGAACCGTTGAAATGTAGAACACTGGAACCATGTAATGGGACCCTGAACCCTAAATCGTGAAACTTGAGACCTGAACCCTGAACCCTTGACCTAGAAAACCTCAGACCTAAAACTTTTAACACCTTGAATAATAAACCTTGGAACCTTGATACCTAGAAACCTAGAACAGTTAACTCTGATCCCTGAAACGCTTAACCTTACAAGCTTAAATCATAAACCATGGAACCTTAGAACCTTAAACAATGAACACTAGAACCTTGAACCCCCGATAACTTTCATCTTGAACCTTGGACACTGGAACCTTGGAACACTTAAACCTTGAACCTTGGAACACTTAAACTTTGAACCTTGGACCCTCAACCCTAAAACCCTAAACCCCAAAAACTTGGAATCCTAAACGCTACACCTTGAAACCCTTAACCTTGGAAGCCTTAGCAATACCCTCGAATAAACTGTAGAATCTTGAAGACTTAATCCTTGAACACTTAAACCTCAAACCCTGGACCTTGAAACCTGAACCCCCAACCTTCGAATCCTAAATCCCTAAACCCTATGTCCCGTAACCCTGAACCTTTGAAGCCTAAACCATGAACTATGTAACCTTGAAACCTTGAACCCTAAACGATAGAACCTTAGAACCTTGAACCCTAAACCTTGGAACCCTAAACCCTTGAAACGTAATACCTTGAACCTTAAATTCTATAACCTCGGACCCTAGAATCCTAGAACCCTCAATCATTGAAACCTAAACTTTGGAACCATGGAACCCTGAATTACAAACCCTAGAACCATTAACCTTGAAGACATAACCCTACAACCTTGAACCCTAGAACTCTTGAACAACTGAACACTAAATCGTGGAACCTTAAACTCTAAAATTTGGACCCTAAAACCACTTGCACCGTAAACTCTAAACTTTGAATCCAGAAACCATTAAACCCTAGACCTTAACCCTTTACCCTGGAACCTTTATCCTTGGAACCCTAAACCCTAGATCCTTAACCATAGAACCCTGAAACATTTGACCCTACACCTCCAAACCCTTGAAACCCGAACCCTAAACTTGGTACCCTTGACCTTGTAACCTTGCAATCTAAACCTTGAACCCTAGAGCCCAAAACCCTGGAACCCTAGAACCTTGCACCCTTAACCCCAAAACCTTAATCTTGGAACCTGAACTTTAAACCATAAATCCTAGAATAGTAGAACCATGGAACCCTAAACCCTAAAACCTGAACCCTCAACCCTTGGAAACCTGAAACCTCAAACCCCAAACCATGAATGTTGGAACCATCAACCTTAGATCCCTCAACCCTACACCCAGGAACCTTTAAAAAAACCCTAAAACCTTAAACCTTAAAACCCTAATCCCTAGACCCTGAACCCTAGGACCTAGGACCGTTAAACCTTGGTTCCCTAAGCCATAACCTTGAAACCCTCAACCCTAGAACTTAGGACAATCAAACCATATAGCCTTGGAACTTTGAACTTGGAACCCATAAACCTTGAACTTTAGAACCCTAGAACCATCAACCCACATCCATAAAACCCTTAGAACCTTTGAACCTTAAACCGTGAACCTTGGAACCCTAAAACCTAGAACACTTATACCTTGACCCTTGGACTCTTGAAGCCTTGAACCTTTAAAGCTTCAACCCTGAACCTTAAAACTTGAAACCTCAACCCTAGAACCCCAACCCTAGACACCTATACCTTGGAATCTTAAACCCAAAAACCCTGAACCTTGAACCCTCAACCCTGGAACNCATAAAACCCTTAGAACCTTTGAACCTTAAACCCTGAACCTTGGAACCCTAAAACCTAGAACACTTATACCTTGACCCTTGGACTCTTGAAGCCTTGAACCTTTAAAGCTTCAACCCTGAACCTTAAAACTTGAAACCTCACTCAACCCTGGAACCCTAGTACTTTGAACCCTGGACCATAGAACCTTAGACCCTACACCCCTGAAGCTTGGACCATGGAACCCAGAACCTTGAAACCCGTAAACCTTAAACAGTGAACCTTGAAACCTTAACCCTGAATCCCAAACCCTAGAACCTTGAACATTGGAATCCTAAACCTTGAACTCTAGAACCCTCAAACCTTGAACTTTGAGCCATCGAACCTTGAACCCTTAACCATGAACAATGGAATCCTGCAACCTTGGATTTGTGTAACCTTGAATCCTAGAATCCTGAACCTTAACCCTAAACCTTGAAAACCTAAACCCTGGAACCCCGAACCTTGAACATTAAACATTGGAACCCTTCACTCTCCCATGAACCCCCTGGAAGCCTGAACAAAGAATCAGGAACATTGAAACCTAGGACAGTGGAACCTTGAACTTTTAATCTTGGAACCCTTGACCCTAAACCCTAAACCTTGAACCTTGAAATCCTAAACATTGAACCCTGAATGTTGGACCCTAAACATTGGAACCTTAAACCCTTTGAACTCTAAATATTGGTCCCTAGAACCCACTGAACATTGAACCTCAAACCTTAAAACCCTAGAACAGTGAACCTTAAACCTTATAACCCTAAACCTTCAAACCTTGAACGCTTGAATTCCCGACCCTAAACCATGAAAACGTAGAACCCTTGAACATTAAACCTCGGAACCTTAAACCCTAGAATCCTAGAACACTAGAACATTGAAACTCTATAACCTTGAACCTTGGAACCTTGAAGATTAGAATCTTGAACCCTTAACCTTTGACCTTATAACCCTTAAACCCTGAACTTCTGACCCTAGAACCCATTGAACCCTAAACATTAATTTTATGGGTTCAAGGTTTGATGAACCTTAAATTCTTCAATCATGAATCTTGGAAACCTTAAACTTAAACCTTTAAAATGTGTAACATTGAAACCTCATGCCTCAACACTTAACTCTCAACCTTGGAACAACCTAGAACCCTTGAACCTTGAAACAATTAACCTTATAATCCTGAACCTAAACTTTTTGTACAAAGGTCTTGATAGCAGCTACAACTTTTGTACAAAAAACCTTTTGAACTAACTTTGGGAAGGTTGTCGAATATGCCAATATATTCTTGCGGTGAAGTAAAACCAGAGCCCATATATCACTTAAGGTGTCTAATTTAACGTCCTTAAATAACTAGGGCATTTAATTAGTCTAGCATTGGTTTCCGCCACAAAAATGTAAAATTGTACAGGATTGACAATTTTGTAGTAACTTTGATGAAACATGTAAAACCTCTACCAATTCCAAATTTCCGTCATTCATAAACTTATATATGATATTGCAACATGATTAATTAACCAATAAACATAACCATAGCGCATGGCTTCTAATTTTTGTGTACCACTCATGACCAACTTACAAAGTCATTGATAATACCTTAATTCTCACTTATCCTTAATGTAATCATGCGAATAACCGCAATCATACTAAACCATGTAATATAAGGTCATACATCTTGATTCCTAGCTCAATATATTCTTCTTGATGAGAGGAACACTCCTCAAAAGATTGGTGGCCAATTTCAGCTCCTTCTCTTTCAACTTTCCCTTTCTCTCTCTAAACCCTTTTTTGTCAAGTTCTCTATCTATTTCACCCATTCTCTCTCTTCAGCACGAAAATGGCTACTCATCAACAACTTTCCAATATTTTTATATGGTTCATGAGGTGAATTATCATTTTGCTAAATATATCCATTTACTTTTACCAGTTTACTATTACTTGTTCCATTAATTGCTAAAATAACTTCATTATCATTATTTAAATAATATCTGGCTAAAATAATTATTTCATATTAGTTCTAAGCTAATCCTCAGGATTAACTTAATTAACCATGATCATTAAACCTTAATGACACAATAATTTTCACTAATGATGCATTAATCATGATTAGGCTCTAATCCTATATTTTTGAACTAAGTGATTATAAGCAAATTCAACATGTGGTAGACACTTTTCCAAATTCCTAATTTTTTTCTGGATCCTAGTAATGCTTGTAATGTCCTATCGACAACTACTATTTGTCCATCACACTGTGGGTGACAAGTGGTGAAGAATAGAAGTTTGGTACCTAATTTACACCACAATGTTTTCCAAAAATAACTTAAAAACTTTACATCTCTTTCAGATACTATAGTCTTAGGAATCATATGCATCCTAATAATTTCAAAAGAACAAATCAGCAATATGGGTCGCATTATCAAATTTGTGACATGGAAAAAAATATGTCATTTTGGAAAATCTATCCACCACAACAAAAAGTGAATTATTACCCGTCTTAGTTCAAGGAAAAGTACAAAATTCATCAAAATATTGATCCATGAAGCATTAGGGATGGGTAGTGGCATGTACAAGCTATTGGGTTGGATTCTAGACTTTGCTTGTTTATATGTAACACATCTATACAAATGCTTTCAATATCTCTCTTTAGATGTGAGCATTTAAAGTGCTTTTAGATGATACCTAAGGTCTTTGCTATCCTAAAATGCACCCTAATACCTCCTCAATGTGCTTGCCTCAATAAAAGTTCTTTAATCGAACTAGGAACACTTAATTTATCTTCTTAAAAAGAATACCATCATGCTTGTAGTATTCCCCAAAATTAGTTTTCTCACAAAACTATATAATTCTCGAAAATCATTGTCATTAGGGTATGTATCTTTTACAAACTCAAATCCAAGTAGTTTAGCTCATATGGAGGACATGAGAACATACATGCTAGAAAGGGCACTAACTATCACATTCTCCTTACCTTTCTCGTAATGGATGACGCAAGGAAATGACTCTATAAATTCCATCCATCTAGCATGTCATTTTTTGATTTTGTAATGGTTTTTAAGAAATGTTAACATGTGTCCAGTACTCCAACCAATGCGTCGAGTTACTTGTCGTATGTGGGATAGTTGATGGTCTCTCCTCCCAACTTCGCAACTTCTTATTGAAATACGAAATTGGATGGTGATCTTGCATTAGAACAACTTCAATCCCAACACCTCAAGCATCGCACTCAACTTCAAAAGGTTTCTCAAAATTAGGTAAAGCCAAAATTGGTTGATTTGTTAGCCTCTCCTTAATCTTTTATAATGTCTCTTCATGTTCGTCCACTTAAACACCACATTCTTTTTTATCACCTCGGTGAGTGGGGTAGCAATGGCGTTGAAATCTTTAGTAATAAAATGATAAAAACTCACAAGTCCATGAAAGCTACACACTTGGTTGGCATTTGTTAGCATCGGCTAGTCCTAAATCACCAAAAATTTCTCTAGATCAACTTATACTCCTTGCTGAATAATAAAAAAACCCAAAAACATCATGTGATTTGTGTAAAAGGTGCACTTGGCTTGTGAGCATATGATTTTTCTTACCTAAGTATTAGAAATACTTCATTCAAGTGTAAGATATGATCATTAATACTGTNTCTCTTGCCTTTTCCCCTCACTTGCTCTAATTATGTCAAGAGTTGAACAACCTAACAAAGAGTCTTTTCACGTTTAAAACCAAATTATCAATTGGAAAAAGTGGTGAAGGATATTTTATTTTAATTAAACAAATATGAACTCATGATTAACCAACAAAACACAACAAAGATAGGAGAGATCAAACAAAAGAAAAGATAGGATCCAATAATAAATCAATATTGTGGTTTCAAATGTAATGCAAATACTAGCTTACTTTTTTTTTGCTAACTAAATACTCAAAGGTTGATTTAGGTTAAACAACATAAGGAGATACTTTTTTTAGTATAATCTTAACTGATTAAGATTGATTAGTGATTAAATAAAGAATATAAAAAAATAAAGATACAAAATAGAACCTTGACCCAGAGTTTCTGCACGTTTGATAAAGAGCATGATTTTATTGATTTTATAATTCATGCATTATTCTGGATTTAAACACATTTTTAATAAAAGATAAAAATCGTATTTTAAATTATATTGCATTAAATATAAACTTCTTAGTTTATGCTTGTAGCTGCTGCTGGATGACTATGAAGACTAGTTTAAGTTGTATTTTTCGCATAGTTTTACCGTAAATTCTAAACGTTATGGTTTAGTTTGTATAACTAAGTACTTTTATGTAATTTATTATTATGTTGTAGATTAACATTCTTATTTGGCCCTGGGATTTGTGGATTGGGTTATTCCTTTCTTTAGCCTTTTGGTCAGCCCGAGTCTACTTTTGTGGATTTGGTCAACTGGCCTGGCGTTTTCTGTTTCGGCCCTACTTTGGGTCGTGACAGGAAAAAGAGTGGTATCAGAGCAGACAGAAGAGTTATGCTGATCTTAAACGACGACATGTGGAGTTTGAGGTTGGTGATTATGTCTTCATAAAAGTACGACCAAAGCTTGGAGTTAGTAGATTCGGTGTCAAAGGGAAATTGGCTCCAAGGTATATTGGTCCATTTCCAATTATTAAACGGATGGGTACGGTGGCGTACAGACTCGAGTTACCTCCACAACTTGGGGATGTGCACAACGTATTCCACATCTCCATCCTAAGGAAGTATATATCAGACTCTTCACATGTTCTACCTTATACAGAAGTACATATTCAAGAGAATCTGTCATATGAAGAGAAACTTGTTCAGATTATTGGTAGAGAGGTACGTATAATTCGTCGAAGAGAGACTCCTGTTGTTCGGGTTTTGTGGATGAATCTCCCAGAATGTGATGTAATTTGGGAGCTGGAGTCTGAAATGTGGGAAAAGTATCCTGAACTTCTCCAAGGCTACTACTAGTTGTTTTGAATTTCGGGGACGAAATTCTTTTGAGGGTACTAGCGTAAAAATCGTAAAATTTTTAATATGTAAATTACGTGTAAAATTTTCGCGTTTGTTGACTAGTCTTATGTTGGTGTTTGACTAGTAATTTGTCGGATTTCATTGCGTGTAACGTTGAATATTCTCGGTAAACGATTTGAATTTCGATCGAACCGTTGATTTTCAAATCGTAAATTTTGGGCGTTTTGGATTAAGTCAATTTTTCCGGTTATGTGGAAACATAGTTATTTCAGAATATTAACGAGAAAACCGAGAAGATTGAATTGAAAATTTAATATTTATCCTATCGGTTCTTATAATATTATATNACCTCGTGGGTCGATGTGCTTGTAGTCTTCGGACAGCCATCGGTTCTTTCTGCCTCATGAGACGCGAGCCTTCTGTTTCTGTCTTTCTCGCGTGTGGCGGAGTTGTCCTTGAACGACATTCCTTTTTCACTGGGGTTGATTTATTGATATTGTTGTGAGAATATTTTATATTATAGTCACTTATGTATGTGACAAGTTTTATAAATACCTCACAGGGGCTTAAGAAGCCGATTTTATATTTGATAAAGAGCATGATTTTATTGATTTTATTGATTTTATAATTCATGCATTATTCTGGATTTAAACACATTTTTAATAAAAGATAAAAATCGTATTTTAAATTATATTGCATTAAATATAAACTTCTTATTGAGTTAGTCACTCACCCCAACGACTCCTCCGTCCAGGTGATTAGTTTATGCTTGTAGCTGCTGCTGGATGACTATGAAGACTAGTTTAAGTTGTATTTTTTGCATAGTTTTACTGTAAAATCTAAACGTTATGGTTTAGTTTGTATAACTAAGTACTTTTATGTAATTTATTATTATGTTGTAGATTAACATTCTTATTTGGCCCTGGGATTTGTGGATTGGGTTATTCCTTTCTTTAGCCTTTGGGTCAGCCCGAGTCTACTTTTGTGGATTTGGTCAACTGGCCTGGCGTTTTCTGTTTCGGCTCTACTAAGAACCTTGGATAGGAAAGACGCCACAAGGAATGGATTTTGTTTCAAAAGCAGAAGTTCTCTCAAAATATGATTCTCAAAACTCAAGTTGATCTAAAATGTTTAATCTAGTACATATTTATAGTACTTATTCCTCACATGATTTCTCTTCTCCCAACCTCACCAACTTTCTCATCTACTCTCCTACAAACTTTCTTACATGCTTTCTCATGTATTTCCCTTATGACATTTGGCATAGTTGACAAAAAAATCCATTATAATACATAAGGTGAATGTATAATAGTCTAATCCATAATAATTTCATATTGTTCTCATTGCACTTGAATGAATATCAAGCATTTAAATTTAACATTGTCTCGAACAATAATGGCATCACAGTTTAGAAGTCCTTTGATATATAGGCTTAGTTTTTCTTTGAACTTCTTTGCTGAACTTATGTCATAGGTCATTTCATGCTTGCCCCGATTCCATTTAGTTCTTCCCCTTTGATCTTTGCAATGTCTTCATCACTACATTAATATGGTGAACTCAATCAAAAGATAGTGAAATTGCATGGAGTACCGGTATCTATTGTGTCAGATCAAGATTTAAAATTAATATCAAAGTTTTTGAAGGTTTCCTTATTTAAAGAAGTAGTAAGATTTGTAAGAAATGAAAAGCTTAGCCCAAGATTTATCAGCCTTTTCTTATTAATAAGAAAATTTGAGAAAGGGATATGAAACTGACCATTATCAATGGCCATAGTACATATGTGTTTCATGTATCTATGCTTAGGAAATGCTTAAGAGATTCATCTCAAGGGATACATTAAGAAGAAATAAAAATTTGACCAACATTGGAGAATACGAAGCAACGAGTTCAAATCCTCAATTACTTGACCAAAGAACTTAGAAATAAAAAATCACTTTAGTTGAAGGTCTTTGGAGTAATCACAAGGTGGAAGAAGCAACATCGGAAAAAGAAGATGATATGAGAAGTCAATACCCTCATTGATTTGATGCATGAAATTACAAGGAGAAAATTTTTGTTTGAGGGTAGAATGTAATACCAGTGTACATGTGAAGCGTTTTAAGCTATTAAATGGTGGAATTAGAAATATCTTTAATGTGATACATGCTTAATTAGGAGTAGGAAAGGAAGGAATATTGGAATATTAAACCTATTGCTATATGATTAGTGCCTAATCATGGTTAAGGCATAATTAGTGATGATTATGGGATGATTATGGTTTACAAATCATGATTAATTAATTTAATCCTAATGATTAACTATGTGCTAATGTGAATTGATTAGTTAGTCTAAGTATGATTAAAATGATAATGATGAAGGTATTTTAGCAATTAATGGAGCTTGGTAAAATGGGATAACTTAATTGATAAATTTGTCATAATTTTATTATTACCCCATTTACCATTTAGAAATTGAGAGACAAGAGTTTACGAGAGAGAAAGTGAAATTTGAAGGGGAAGGAGCTGAAATAGGCAACCAATCTTTTGAGGAGAAGTGTTCATCGCATCAAGAGGAATATATTGAGCTACGAATCAAGAGGTATGGCCTTATATTAAGGGGTTTAGTATGATTATGTTAATTCACATGATTACATTAAGGATAAGTGAGAATTATGGTAATATGAATGGCTTTATAAGTTGTGTAACGACCCTCATTTTTATGTTAAGAATTTATGAATTTAATGTTTTATGTTTAAGGAATGAGATGTACTAAGNCCAATCATGTTGGAATATCTTAATTTGTTAACCAATCATGTTGGAATATCTTATATATATTTTTGAATAATGGAAATTCAGAATTGGTAGAGGTTGTGGATATTTCATCAAAGTCCATACAAAACTGTCAATTCTATGCAGTTTTAGATTTCGTGTATGAAAGCTAATGTCCTAATTATTTTATCATGTTAAATTAGACACCTTGAGTGACATATAGGCTTCAAAATCATAGAATTAGTGGTGTATAAAACAAGTTATGATAGCTTGAATTTATAATAAAACCTTGCATTGATTCAAAAAATAGTGAATGATATTAGGTGATTCAAGTGAAGGTGATTTACAACTGTACCTATTGCTAGAAAGACTTTCTAAGGATAAACAAGGTAAGTAGTATTGTGTGTGTTTCGCTCTTAATTGTGTCTACATCATAGAAAAATAGGATTTTGTTTTAGCATGTTATTTTATGCTTTTTATGTCAAGATGGAATGCACTTTTAAAATGATGTAGGAAAGCATGATTATGTTTATGGTATGATGAATTGTTGTTTTAATGTTATAAACATTGTTTAACTACTTGATACATTCATGTTGAGCATGTTCACGAGCATCTCAGCATCATGTTTTCTAGAAAGTTATGAACTATTTACATGCATGAGATTTAACATGAAACATGATATGAAAATGGTTATTTTTGGTTGAGCTCAGATAACAAATGAAGAAAGTTAAAAGAAAGAAAGAGAAAATTTGTAAATATCATTAGGAAAGGGTTTGAGTTGGTTGTCATGTTAGGTGGTCTCAAGTTTGAGGTCTCTTAAACATTGGAATCGAGTTAGTTATCCCCTTAGGTTAACTCAAGTTTTTGACCAGTGGCCAAGGATTTTAAAAAATTTTAAATAATGGTTAGGGAAAAGTTTTCAACTTCGTATATATAGCTCATAAACAATTTACTAGACCTAACATCTTATGAATGTGGTTTGAGTAAATTTAGTTTTAATGTTTGCCTTAAACGATTTTTATGAGAAAATATTTTTTGTTTTAAGTAAAAAAAACATAAAAACACATATTTCAAGTTAGGAAGGACGTTATAGTTTTGAACTACCAAAATGGCATCAAAAGACTCCTTTCAAGCCCCTCGAAAGGTTAAGAAGCCAAATGATTCGGGTAGCGCAGAAAATATTTTTTTACATCAAACAAACTTTCTACTCTTAGTCAGAACCAGCTCAAATTGCACAAAACGACTCCATTTAATCTACTTATCAAGTGAAGTTACTAAATGAACATCTTTTGCAACACACAAAACATTTTTGTATGCCTGGAAAACTTTCCACACGTTGTAAGAAGCTACTTAAATGGTGCCAAACGACTTCATTTAATCTCCTAGGTAGGTTAAGATGTCGAACAAATCTTTCAGCTGGTACACTTCGGGCATCATCCGAACTAGGTCAAACGATGCCAAATGACTCCTTTCAAGTCCCTTGATAGGTTAAGATGCTGATCAAAATTTTTGGACAACACAGTAATTTTTTGTATGTCATACAAACTTTCCACTCATCGTTTAAAACTACTTAAATGGTGGTAAACAATTCCATTTAATCCACTAGGTAAGTTAAGATTCAATACAAATGTTTTAGGCAACAATTTTTTTTATTTGTTGTAAAACCTTTTCGCGCGTCATCCAAATGACTTCATTCATGCCCTCACTAGGTTAAGATGCCAAAATAATATTTCGGTAAGTGCACAAAATGTTTTCGTACCTTGTATAAAAGTTTTCAAAAGTTAAGATAAAGAACGAATGTTTCTGCAGCACACAAAACTATTTTATGTGTCATACAAACTTGCCGCGCGTCATCCAAACCTGCTCAAATAACACCAAACGACTCCATGAAAGCCCTTTAGTTGGTTAAGATGCAAAACAAATGTTTTGAGTAGTGTATAAAATGTTTTTGCGCATTGTACAATTGACACGCTCCAAGAATGCGGAAGTGTCGGGATAGGAGAAAGCAATGCAATCTGCCAATGTGAAGAATGACTAAAACCGAAACAGGGGATTGTGGCAGTTAGAACTCCAATTGCGTACAGGCTTTTGGGCTGAAATTTTGGGGACTTAGACTTTAGGGAAGGAACTAAGTTTGGTCAAGATTTAGAGTGAAATCAATTGTGGTTCATGAAATGGCACGGGGATACATTTAGAAGCACAAACAGACAAAATTACCAATTGGCAAAGCATTAGGTGGGAGAGACGACTGCACAACTCCCAATGTAGGAAGTCTGGAAACGTGAAAATTGGTAGCAATCAACTTCAAGAAAATGGGAGGGAAATGTTTGGGGGAAAACGCACAGGTAGATTAAAATATATGAAGGATGGAAAATTGGTGGACAGAACTGCCAGATTTCTGGAGTTCGGAAGAAGAAAGGAGGAAAAACGCACGCATAACTTTTAGATAGGAGAAACAGGGAACGCAAAGACAAACCAAATATTTCAAGACATGAAAGAGGAACTCACAGCCCAAATTTTAGGACATTAGCACACGGGAAACAGAAGTCTATACGGAGGACACTTTTGGGATACAAACTGGAATTAGTTTACATTACAACCGGCAGCAACCAACAATGACAACATCAATTCCAAAACAACAAATGGAAGGAAGGCTATGTGATTTCCAAGCTTACCTTGACCCAAAACAAGTGTTGAGGAAGGTTGGAATAAAGGCTAAGTGGCTCTAGCAAGACACCAACACCAAAGACAAAGAAAGATTATGGATATTACTCACCAAAATCTAACCTTGCCGTGAGAAAAGGAGAGGATTGAGAGAGCTTCAAGCTTCTGCAATTTACCAAATTCTTTTCTACCTTCATTAGACGTGGGAGGATGGATTCATACCCCTTGAACTTACACAAAAGACAAAAACAATTAAAAACCTAAATGTAGGACTAATGAGTGGCTAAGTATGAGGTAGGTGGGAAAAGGGACCCACCTTTAACTTGCCTCCCAACTCAAACACTCCCTAGACCCAACATGGCAAATAATATTTCCCTTAAGCTCCAACATGATGGAGCATAAATTAGTCCAATCCCAACCAATTTCCAGCAAATTGGTCCAAACCGAACCAACCTCCAAACAAAACTTCAACCCCAAATTGGTTACAATTCAAACTACTTCAAATATATATATACATATTTACATGATCACGTGATGACCAAACAGCCCTCCCCTTGCTATGACATTCTCTTGTTAGAATGAAAAGGAAACCACTACGCCTCGGCTTTGTGCACCTTCGGGTGGGATGCCTCGGACGGAGGAGCTCTTGGTACTTCGATGGTTGTCTCCCTCATTTCATGCTCCCATTGTAGGCAATGCTTGGAGAGCTCTTTATCATTAGAAGTGGGAGCATCCAAGAGACCTCTTGGAGGTAATAATGTCCCTGCAAAATCAACAAACACATTAGAAAGA